>RJWT010044529.1:0-11774 GCA_004365215.1 Cuniculus paca
AATCCCTCTGCTGTTCGATGATAAAGGACCATGACATGACACACACAAAAACACAGCAGGGACCCCAGAACCCTGCTGTGGAAAGGATGCGTGGAGGACGGGTCTCCCCTCTTCTGCAGCCTATGCCAGTGCCAGGAAGCAGTGCCCTTGCACTGGGTCTCAGTCTATCCATCTATGCAATGGGAGTGTGGTCTTTGCCATGGTGACTGGGAGCATCGGGGCCTTTGAAGGTCAGAAGTGCTACAGATAAGCAGGGTTACTCGGAATAGCAAGTTTCCTGCCACATTTAAAGAGTATACTAACTGCACAAAGACTTGGAAGAGTAGTTGAAGAAAGCAGAGCCTTTGTACTTGAGCTGCATCCCCAACCTTTTAAAAAAAAATTTTTAGGGGTGGGTCTTTTTTTGAGGCAGGGTTTTTTTTTTTTATATGATTCAGGCTGGCCTTGAACTCAGTTTGTAGCCCAGGCTGGCCTCAAACTCACAGAAATCCTCCTGCCTCAGCCTCACAAGTGCTGGAGTTACAGGCATGTGCCACCACACCCGGCTTTTATCTTTTATTTTGAGACTGGGTCTTGCTAAGTCACTAAGTTGCCTAGCCTGGGCTCGAACTTGGGATCCTCCTGCCTCAGCCTCCCAGAGTGCTGGGATGATGGGTGTGCACCACCACGCTTGGCTCAAACTTGCTTGTTGTATGCGTTTTGCAAATCCTATTGATGCCTGTGAATCAGTGGTCACCTGGGAAGAAAAATCCAGGGTACCCGTGTTGGTCAGCAACAGCGTCTCATATCTGATGGGCTCTCCTAGTGCCAGCTGCTACTGTCCCGTGCACAGCTTGCAGGCACTGTGGCAGCCAGACAGCCTGCTGTCCTGCAAGTGCCCTGCCTTACTGGTCAGCATTTTGAACACTGTCCTTGGTCATATTTACCATTTCCTGGTTCCTGGTCCTTCAGGCAGTATGGTAGCCTTTGGGAGTCCACAGAATTCCCCAAAGAGACAACTTGAATCATGCTCATCGGGGGTCCCCAGGGAAACACCCTGCACACCTGTCCCCTCTCCTCCGGCTCTGTGCTCTGTGGCCCGCAGCCCAGCCAGGCAAGGAGAGATATTGAGAGTCGGCGCTGCCTGAAAAGAAAGCAACTTGGACCGAGCTGTGACAGCCACACGCATGGCTGAAGTCCCCTCCGTCCCACGGAGCAGGGTGCAGATGAGCGTGGGTGTTGTCTCATTGTCACGGTGACTCCAGGTGAGTCGCACGGTGAAGGCCACCGAGGGCTCTGGGCCTTGGCTTTCCAGAAGGAGAGCAGCCGCACCGTGAACACCTTTCATGGATACGATCAGTGCAGCGTGCCCGGCGTGTGGGGACAGCGGCTTCTGCCAGACCTGTAGGGCACAGCGCCCACTCCTGTCACCGGCTAGCACTGGTCCTTACTTTAGTAGAAATGAAAATTGAAGCTAAAGCACAAATTTACAAGGGGAGAAGCTTGACTTGGAAAGTTAGAGGGAAGATAAGAAAGGACTCCAGCCTGGGCAGCTGGAGGAAGCTCACTTGGTTCAGGGGTTCAGTCTGGCTCACCCCCAAAGGCGGGAGGCCAGCTTTTCAAGGTGGCCTGGAGTCCGGTTGGTCATGATTATCTCAGCCCTGGTATCGCGGCTCTGGAATCTTTATGACCAATGGACAGTTTCCTTTCCAGGAAAGGACCGTCTCTGTCCATGGGGGTCTCAGGCATGCCGGCTCTGCCTTCCCTGGAATCCGGGTGGTGACAGATTCAGGACAGTGATTGGGGGGTGGCTGGATGTCCTCATCAACCCCCTATCTCCGTGTCCTCAGCCTTGGAGGAGATGAGGCCGTGTAAATTCAAGTCTAACCAATCTCGTGTGTCAGCTCCTAGCCAGACGCCCCCTCCGTGACGAGCACACCCGAGTTTACAGTCACAAAGCCTACGGCGAAACGAGGTCGTGTTTGTTCTGCTTTTAGTTACCGACAGGGCATCAGCGCCCAAGCGGAGGTCACAGTTCATGCAAAAATGGTTTTTAAATCCTCGCTGTCCCAGAAGACACAAATCAGGCTTCTAATGAGCAGCAGCAAGCGTCCAGGGTTCTCCCGGTCCCCCCTCGCTATGGCGGTCTCTGTCTGTTGTCACTGCAGGGCCCAGGGCACAGCTGGGTCTCTGCTTCCTGCGCGTCTCCTTGGTGGGGCCTGCAGTGCCAGACCAGAAGTTCCTTAAGGACCAAGACCCTTAGACTGCGTCCTCGAGAGGCCATCGCAGTGCTGGGCCTTGTGGCTGCTTGGTGACAGTGGGGAGGAGTGAGTGACTTTATAGTAAAGCAGGAGATGTCTCGGTGCGTGCTCGCCAAGGACTCCCAGACTCAGAAATAAAGCGCAGCTACAGGGAGAGGCCAGGCTTCCACACACAAACACGGCAGCCGTGGAGCTCGCTGCGGATACGGGGGGCCCGAGACCCCGCCATGGTCCAACCCCAGCCCCTCTGAGACGCGGGACACCGTGGGACTGCGCAGTCACAGCTGGGTCTCATTTCCCCCGACCCCCAGCCCCAGTCTGAGATTTGAAAGGCAGTGAGGTGGGAGTGGGCCACGCTGGGCAGGTCCCCTGGCGGGCCTGTGGTGTCCCCGCTGCGGTCGAAAGGCTATTCCAAGGCGGCGAGTCCTTTGTGCACAGACCTGATTTATGAGGCCTAGACAAATTGGGGAGATAAACAGTCTTTGGGGCTGAAGCTTCAGAGGCAGTGGAGGCAGATCAGAGGGAGCTGATCCTGTTAGAGCCAGGAGGGGGTGACTGAGCGGGCCCAGCTCGCCCCCCACAGGCCTCCCCAGCCCCATTGCTGGATGCGATGAGGCAGGGCTGCCAGGGTCACTGAGGCACAGTCATCCCAGAGACGGGGCGGCCACAGGCAGAGGCTGGAGGTGGGCACGTGAGCTCCTGCAGAGACCTGGACAGAGGACGGGCTGACCCCGGTGCTCCCTCCAGACACCGTGATCAACACAGCAGACGCCTGGCAAGGTTTCCCGAGCCCTGCTTCCTCCTGCCTCTCACCGGTGACCTGGGCACCTGCCTCCCTCCCTGGGGGCCTCAACCCCTTCTCAACAGGAGAGCACAGGTATCAGCACACTCAGCAAGCTGGGCGTGGTGGCACACGCCTGTAATCCCAGCACTCAGGAGGCTGAGGCAGAAGGATTCCCCAAAGTTTGAGGCCAATTTGGGTTACATAGTGAGTTCAAGGCCAGCCTGAACTGCCTAGGGAGACGCTGTCTCCAAAAACTAAAATAAATAGTTAATAATAGAAAGGCTGAAGACGGTGTCTCAGTTTGAGGGCCCAGAATTCAACACCACCATTAGCCCTCCCTCCAAAACAAACAAACAAACAAAAACAAAAACAAAAAAACAAGCCAAACTCGGTATTCTGGCTTCATGTGCCCCCCGGGCCATGCTGTCCGCTGTCCCCTGTGAGGCACAAGCCAGAGGTCACCCTGGCGGGGCAGAGGGGTGGAGCGGCCACCTTGGCTGCTCCGCCTTCAGAACCGAGATAACCCGCTCTCCTGAAGGCTCGTGCCTTCAGTCGACCGAGGGGGCCCCTGTGACGTGGCGGACGCGGGTTCCCGCCTGCACACGGCACATGGGTCCCTGCGCTACTGCGGCACCGCACGTCCCGAGCAGCCCCATGACGTCCCTGAGCGTGATCCCTCTGACGCTGGCGCCTTCCCATCCCCCCTCCTACCCCGCCATGCGCGCACGCGGGTATTGAAGCAAGGCCTCCGCGCCCGCCTCACCCTCTGCCGGGACCCCGCGAGCGGCTGCGAAGGACTTGCTGGGGTGTCTCAGGGCCCCTGGCGCCTTCGCTCCTCCCACCAGCCTTGTGCCCCCGACACCGCCGGCTCCCGCCAACAGCTCGCTCATTTCCCGGTTCCTTATCCACCGCCGAAAACAACTGTGGCATCTCAGCCCCCTTACACACAGTAGGGACTCATCAGTTGTTTGATAAATGAATAACCTCTCACCTTACAAAAGTTGATGTGGCAGGATGGAAAGAGTGCTGGCCCGATGGGGCGGGCTGGTTTCAAATCCAGCTCCCAGGCCTCCTGCCCCGTGGCTGCAGTGGCCTCGGCGGCCGGTTTCCCGCACATGCGGGACGGTGGGGTGCGGGGAACTGCACCGAGAGCCTAGGTGTCTGGGAGTCCGCATCTGACTCTGGGCGATGATGCATTTTGCGGTCAGAGGTGGTTTTTGCCCGCATCGCAGGTGCGTCAGTACCTGGAGCCTTTCTGGGTGCGGGAGTTGTGTGTGGGTGTGGGGGCGCTGCTGACAGCCTCCGAGCACCGGTCAGCCTCACAACAAGGAATTTTCCGTCCCCTACTGTGGCCCAGGCCAAGGCTGAGAAATGCCGATATCGTGACTTCACGGCCCCTCAGTCTTCCTAGCTGGAGAATGGGGTGATAATCCCTCCGCCCATCTGAGAGCGCAGCTGGTCCCAGTGGGCGCTCTGGGTTGGGCTTTGGCGCCGACCTGTGCTCCCCACTCAGTCCCTGCCCCTAGGACACCGGAGGCTCTGCAGGTATAATTTGCAAGATACAGCGCCTGGAGATGCGCCCTCCTCCGAGTCTCGCGAGATCCAAGTAAATAACGCCGAGGAAATAACCAGTCTAATAAATAGATCACCGCAAGCTAATGGCGCGTCGTTATAATCCTGTGCTGTCAGCAGCTTCCAGCTTGGGGACTGTGTCAGGAGACTCGGGTTTTGATCTGCAGCACCTTGGTCTGTTAATATTTAATCCCGGCTGTCTACGCGGTAGCAAGACGGGGACGTGAGCGGTCGCCCAGCTCGGAGCCCGGGTAATCACCTCGCATCTGTCTTTCCCACAAACACAGACACATCTCCCACGCCGGCCTCTCTGGTGCATTTCTCAAGTGGGGACATTTAGCAACAGGGTGTAGAATTGCACTGTATTGGCACCGGAAGAGATGCCAGCATTTACTTACCAGTGTTTCTGAATGGAAACCCCCACAGGAATTTGGGGAACCCTGCATGCATGAATGTCCCTGGTCACTTGTGACAACCCAAAAGCCTTCCCCTGTTTCCAGATGCCTTCTTGAGAAGGGTCACCCGCTCTGAGCTAAAGTCACCAATCCAATTCTGTGATTTTTACAGGTGTGAAAACAGGGGCCCAGAGAGGGTGTGGGGCTATAAAGATTGCACAGCACTGGCTCCGACTCACCCTCAGATGCTCCTGCAGAATTGTAGCTCAAGCCTGGAGAAAATGGAAGGGTTCAGCTGCTAAGAACTGGTGATGCTTTTATGGGGGCGTGTCAGTTGACACACAGCCTGGCTCCCTGTGAAGTCACTTTATTTATCAGCTGGAGCGGTTTCCGACGGTGGCCATTCCATCTCTGCCTCCATGCCTGCTGCTTTATGGACTCTGGAGCGAATCCATGGCTGTCAGCACCTCCTGCTGCTTTATAGGAGGAAGATGAGGGCTGTGGACCACTTCCGGGAGGGGCCTGGCCGTGTCAAGCGTGTCCACTGCCAGGTGGGGTCTTGGGCCTGGCCGTTGTGCCGGCCGGGGCAGTGTGGTCAGGGCCCCCTCTCTGCTGGCACTCGGCACTGCTGTCTGCGACGTGGGGCGGGCTGAGCTTTCTCGCTGGCACCCTGCTGGCCATTTGCTGAAGGGCCCTTAGCACAGAGGCCGCAGGACAAAAGATGCCCTTGTCTGGACAGTGTTCAGATGACTGCGGCCTGGGCGCTGGCCACTGTTAGGTGTTCAGGGAAATCAGACCCGTCCCGGGTGACCCAGCAGGACCGAAGCCCCCTGTCGTGTGCTGATGGACGACCAAGCTGAGAGCGCCATCCGAGGAAGTGAACTCCCACAGACGGGGGCTGTGTAGGAGCAGGGGCAGCAAAGGCAGTCACACATGAGGACGCAGCCCGACACCCGTGTGCCCCACCCAGGGTCAATGGAAGAGGCTGGCCACAACGAGACTCACAAACTAACTAACGGAGAAGTGGTGACAGACTAAAGAAAACAACAAATGACCCAGAAATTGTTCCTGATAAAAGTCAGCGAAGGCACAGAAACAGGCTAGCTGGCCTCATGGTCACTTGCCACCAACACATAGTTTTTTTATTTGTGCTTTTAATACATGATCCTCAAGCCAGGGCTGATGACCTACACTTGTAATTTCAGCTACTTGGGAGGCTGAGGCAGGAGGATTGTAAATTCAAGGCCAGCCTAGGCAACCTAGCAAGACCTGGTCTGAAAGAAAAATTTTAAAGAGATTAGTGGTATAGCTTCGTGGTAGAGCACTTGCCTAGCATGTGCAAAGTCCTGGGGTCAATCCCTAGTAGCATAATAAAAATAACTCTTGGGAGCTCAAAAAGTACACGTGGGCTGGACGTATAGTTCATTAATAGAGCATTTGTCTACCAACTGCAGGTCTGGTTTTGATCTCCAAGCCTGGAAAAAGATAGACTTTTATGCCAGTGTTCATGGCAACATTAATCACGCTATCCAGAGGTGAAAACAACCCATGTGTTTGCCTGTCCTAGTGGACAGGCAAAATGCTGTCCAAATGCTGTAGTTGTACAGTGGGACATATTACTCTGTCATGAACAAGAATGAACTACTGACACATGCTACAACATGAATAAACCTTGAAAATGTGCTAAATGAAATAAGCCAGGCACAAAAGGCTGATAGGGTACAATTCCATTTGTATGAAGTATCTAGGACAGTCAAGTCCAGGAAGAAAGAAGGTTAAAGTTTACTAGTAGCCAAGGGGTAAAAGTGAAGAGTTAATGATTAACTGGGTACAGTTTCTTTTGGGGCAATAGAAAAGCTTGCAAATAGTGGTGTTAATGTACAGATACTGTGAATGTAATGCCACTGAGTTGTACACTTAAAGTGATTAACATGAAAAATCAGTATTATATATATTTTTAACATGATAGAAAAAAAATTTTTTTTTGATCTTTTTCAGACAGGGTCTCACTGTACAGTTCAGGCTGACCTTGAGCTCACTTTGTAGCCCAAGCTGGTCTCAACCTTGCAGAGATCCTCCTGCCTCAGCCTCCCAGAGTGCTGGGATTACAGGAGTGCACCACCATGCCTGGCTGAAAAATTCATTATTTTAAAATTAGATTTTATTGGTACATTTTAGATATAAATAGTGATCACATTCATCGTGGAGAATTTGTACCTATACGTGACATAACTTGGTTTTTTTTCCCATTCCCCTACCCTCCCTTCAACCCCTCATCCTCTGAAAAATTCTAACAGCAATAAATAAGTTGTCGTAACTGAAGAGAATAAAATGATGGGTGTTATGGTTTGTATCTAGATGTCTCCCCAGAGCCTCATGCAGTCTCAGGTGGGGCTTTTTGGAAGCGGCTGGATCTAAAGTGTGTGATGCTGGGATTGATTCATGGTGCCATGCTAGGATTAAGGGTGAGGACAAGTAACCTGGGTAACATGTAAGGGACAGAAAGAGCTGTGGTCTTGCCTTGTCTTGTCACTTGCTCTGCGTTGGAGCCAGCCGATTATGGGCTGAAACTTCTACAAACTGTGAGCCAAGTAAACCTTTCCTCCTTTAACTTTGGGTGTCGGGTATTTTGCCTCAGCACTGAGACAAAGTAACTAAGACCACGGGAAATAGTATCCATCAGGGAAAACTGGGACCCATGAACCCGTGCCTGCATAAGGTGCTTTGGAAAGTGACCCTCTGCCCTCCCCCTCTGGGCAGTCTGATGGGGCTGTTGTCACAGCCCCGGCCAGGTACACCCAGCAGAACAGCAGACTCCCACTTGCTTCCCCGCTGTGTGACCTGGGACAAGTTGTTTACCCTCTCTGAGCCTCTCTTCCATACGTGCAAGACAGGAATAACGATAGCATCAGCCACAATCACAGAGAAGGCCTACTTCTCACCTTTCACTACACCCTGGTGTAAGTAACTGCAGCATCAACAGTAATCACGCATCAGAAAGCATGTCCCTGCTGAAGTAGGTGCCGGGGAACAGAGTCACGCATGCTGGGGACCCAGGAACACAGGCCTGGGGCCCAGAGCCCACGAGGTCCTCAGGGAAGGGGCTGAGATGCCAAGCTGCACATTTCCGGGTGTCCTTTGAGCCCTCAGTAGCTTCCCAGGGAAATAGATCCACTTGGAAAATCAGCTGAAGCCAAATGTAGTTAGGAAAGAGATCCTGTAGCAGCAAAAAACCCAGCAAAATTGTGTGAGGGGCCAGATTATACAGCCTTGGGTCACCTGTAGAAGACTTCAAAGCCAGATATCATTTTAATGATGATGGTATTCATTTGCCTTTTGCAGGGGAAGGGCTGACTCACTGTCGCTCTGCCTCGTTTCTGTGTCATTGCCGGGGAATACAGTGTTGCTAAGTGAATTTTCTAAATAAGTGAAGTTTATCCCTGCGATCTCTAACGTTTTCTCCCCATTTAATCACTCTGGGGAGAGATTTCTCGGGACTGGATTACATACTTCCCTGCTCCCCTAATCAGAATAGTCTAAATTGAGTGTAGCCTTTTCCTGTCACTTTCCATGCGAGGGGCTGTTTGCCCCTATATTAATGGCTCTACAGAGCTTTACTTTTTGTCTGTCGACAAACATTTCGTGTTCATTGCCGTGGTTTCTCACTACCCCAGAACAGCTGTTGCTGCCTACTTTTAGGGACCTCATCAAATACGCAGACGCAAGCACACAGGTGTGCACACGAGCTCTCACACACCTGTCTATGGTGAGAAGCCAGAGTGTCGGGCCAGGGAGCGGCGTTGGCCTGCGACCCCCTTCTGACAGTAGCAGGTGGACGTCGGGGGCAGGGCTTCCGGCAGGAGGAGGTGCCGCGTGCATGGGAGAATTAGTGACAGCGTTCTGCCTCCCCAAGCAGATGCGTGGTTTTGCCTCCTCCGGGTTTTGGCTGTGCTGGGGAGAGTGGAGCTCACCCGGTCTTCGGAGCAGAACCGGAGGCCCCGGGAGCTCCCAGGACAAACTGGTCTTGGGCTCCAGCGAGTCAGTTCAGGGCAGTGACTGTGGTCCAGCAAACGAAGGGAATCTCTTGCTGTGGATTCTGAGGCCATTGACGGTGATGAGCAGAGAGGAAGTGGCTGTTTCTGTGGTTTCCCTGGCCTTATGCGTGGCAGCTGCCGTCCTGTCCCTAGTAGCACCTCTAAGTTGCTCTTCGGCTTGTCCTCCAGCGTGTGCCCTGTTTATCTGCGTGGCGGAGGGGACCAGAAACAGAAGATCTGAGCCTGCCCTTGCTATAACCTTAAAAGAGTCACTTAGTCTCTCTGGCTTTTTATCTTCCAATCTGGAAAATGGGGAAATAATAAAACCAAAATCTCAAGGTTGTACTGATTCAGTTTTGTTAATGTGAGTAAAACTTACCAGATAGTGTCTGGCATCCAAAATGTGGTCCCCATTACAATGGAGTCATCTGGGCTGGGGATCTAGCTCAGCGGCCTAAGCACCTGCCTGACAAGCGCAAGGTCATGAGTTCAATCCCCAGTGCCGCAAAAAAAAAAAAAAAAGTAGTACAATGGAGTCATCTCATATGTACGGTAAATTTATGTCAATCCACCCCATGAATTTGGCAACAACGAGAAGATGGAGAAATGCCACAGCCAGGTGTAGTGGCACACACCTGTAATTCCCAGTGCTCAGGAGGCTGAGACAGGACGATCCCTTTGTGTCTGAGGCCATCCTGGGCTACATAGTGAGTTCAAGTCCAGCCTGAACTACATAATGAGACCCTGTCTCAAATAAACAAAAATCCTACCGTAGGTAATTCTTCCAGTCTTTCCACTCCCTGGGTCTGTGTCCTAGAGGGAGGATGGGATAGGAGACCTGGGCTGTTCCTTCGTTGCTCTGTCCTGTAGCCTCTGTTGGTGTGAATGGGGATTGTCACTAGAAAGGGACTTGGCTTCTGCCTATGATACCAGCTGGCAAATGTGGGGTGTAGATCACTTGTAACTTGGCAGCTCGGCTGTTGTGTGACTATTTGGGGCACAGATGAAGAAGAGAGGGACCAAGATAGACTGATGGGGGGTTGCTGGGACATGGTGGTTCTGTTTGTTAAAGGATGATAGGCAGACTCCATGACATTGACCCCTTGACCCTAGTGGGAGGGACATGAGATTAATGATCCTTCCACCAACTCTTTAGCCCCCAAATACCCCATGGCCTCATTGGCCACACTAACCCTTACACTTTACTACTTGCACAGCAGTGGAATGCCACTGTGCCTTTGGTCATATTGAGCCTACCCTGGTGGCACCTTCCCAGTCCTACTCCCTATATTTCAGCCACTTTCCCGTCACTGGGACAAAATACTCAACACCCACAATTTAAAGGAGGAGAGCTTTATTTTGGCTCACTGTATTTAGTGGGGTCAGTCCATGGTCAGCTGGCTCCAAATTAGAAATAGTATGGGGGAAGGGCCAGGTGGGGGGCAGCTGTTCATCCCATTTACCAGGAAGCAGAAACAAAAAAAGGGAGGAGCTGGAGACAAGAATATACTTTTCCAGGGATAAACCCACTGAGGAGTACACACCCCAGGGATCCAGTCACCTTCCAAACACATGTGACCTGTGGGGGACATTTTCAATCTAGACCGTAATACTTTGAGCACCTAAACCCTAGAAACCTGGACCGCAAAGATCAAGCGATCATCTGCTGATCATCCCTGTGTCTTCAGGCAGTAGGCAGGGTAATGAAACTTTCTAGCTCACCCAGGACTGAGAGAGACGTGGGACGTTGAGCGCTGAAAGCAAGACAGATGGCCACCCTCGCAGGCAGACAAGTGAGCCATCTTTCACAGCCCACCGGAGATGCCTTCCCTCTGAGGAAGCCATGCCTGATCTCCTTAGCTGGGAGCAATCTTTCTCTCCACTGAACTTCCAGAACGTTACTTCTGCCTCTCCATGCCTGAGCTCCATACCCCGCCCCCACACCAGAATTCACATCAGCAAGGCTGCACTCTGCAGGCATCTCTCGCATGTCCTGGAGCACCCGCTGAGGGGGCAGCAGGGTGGGGCGGCCCTCCTGGGCCCTACCGCTCAGTTCCTTTCTTCAGCTGCAGCGTGAATTTCTGGAAAGCTGGTGCAGCCATCACTCTTTGAAACATTTAATTACATGTAAAGATCTTGCAGCCTGTCTGTCACCTCCTGGGGAAACATTTCTTTTTCTGGTTCCTTCTGAAGCTAACAGCTTGGGAAGTAATGAAATTGAACTGAAGACGAGGCGACCAGGGGCCATAGATATTACTGAAAAGGACAAAGGAAGATGGGGCTGGGGGAGGGGCAGAGAGTTAGAAGGATTGTTCCCAAAGAGAGACAAGGAGTGAAAAAAACTGAGACGCGTGAGCCGGTGAGAGGAGGCAGGACAGGGAGAGAAATGGGAGCCGGGCTGGGCTGTGAGGGACTAAGAGGCCCAGGGTCACAGAGAAGAGGCCTGGCAGGTTGGGAGGGGACAGGCCTGGCTGAGCAAACACAGGGACAACTGTCTAGAAAGAGTGAAGACAAGCCGTTGCGACCCCCCCCCCACACTGTTTCCGTGCAGCGGGTGAGGGGCCTAGGGGAGCGGAGGACCCCGAAGGTGTGTGAAGCCGCACCGGGAAGTGAGTCCTCGGCCAAGGTCCGCTGCTGTGACTCTGGGTGCCCGTGGAAGAGCTGACCCAGCCAGAGCGCCCATCTGGACAGCCCGGCCGCCTTCGCCAAGGGAGGAGTGAGGTGGCCACTCGGGCCTCAGTCCGGCCCC
>RJWT010044530.1:0-11770 GCA_004365215.1 Cuniculus paca
CAAGAAACTTGTCTTATGAGTAGACTCTATGCCTATCCAGTACTAAGTGCTCAATGGAAGCTTATTTAGTGAATTTATACTTGTTTTTGCTGTTGTTCGTTGTTTGTTTCTCTTTTTGAGACAGGGTCTCACTATGCATTTCAGACTGGCCTTGAACTCCCTTTGTAATCCAGGCTGGTCTCAAATTCACAACAATCCTCTTACCTCAGCGTCCTGAGTGCTGGGATTACAGGCGTGTGCCACCTCGCCTGGCTGTGAATTTATACTTGAGGATGTTTGACTGTTCTATCCTTCTCCCTTTTATCTGTCCACTTTTCTTCCTGCCTGCTATGCCACTGTATTCTCCCTCATTCTCAGTGTAAATTTGTGGGAAGGTAGAGTCAGGGAGGGTCTAGGCTTAAATCACAGCTATGGAACCTGGTAATTCCATGTATATCAGGGAGCTGCAATATATAATGAATGAGATAATGTGTGTAGGGTCTCCAGGGCTGTGCCTGACACATAATAAGAAGCTAATATTGAACACCTGAGCTGTGTTTTGTGCTCTGAGACCTTGGCTATCTGAGAGCCTTGGTAACATTTCAGTTATTTCTGCTGCTGTGGAGTTTACAGGATAAAAAAAACCATACAACTGTTTGCCATATATGCAGAATTGGAAACTTTAAAAGAGATTGGGTGATCTACTGTAAATAAAAATGTAAAAAAGCAACCATCTTTCTGTACCATGTGTTCATTGCATTTTGTATTTATAAATAAACAGCTGTTACTTGTATTTGATCTCTACTAACAGACCCTTGTGTGATAGAATCCCTTGTGGACAGCATAATTGGTGCTGAATAATGAAGGGAATAAGAGGCAATAAACAGTAGGATAGCTATCCTGCCAGAGGACAGATTTAGTGCTTGGACTCTATCTGACATAAAAGAGAAAAACTGCTGGATACATGGAAGGAAAATACATGATTAGTGATTAGCTATAATGATGGTGTCTTTGAGAGGTTTTTTTCAGTTTGGCTGTTGTTTTAAAATCATAGGCTAGGATCCTAGACATAAAGATAGTCCTGGAAATAGAATTGCTTAGGGAAGATGCTAGTGCTTTGATCTAAAAAGCCCCGAATTAAACCTAGATATATGAAATGCCTGAGAAAGCTTACTGACAATAAGATTGAATGAAAGTGGAAATGGCACCTCAGTATTTTTTAAATTTAAAAAGACTTTTAAAATTTAGACATTTTATTTCAAGATATCCAATTGGAAAATAAAGGTTGTATATATTCAGGGTATACAATGTGATGACCTGGATTATATATATATATATATATATATATATATATATATTCATTGTGTAATGGTTATCACAACCAAAATAATTAACACACACATCACCTTTCATTTGTACGTTAGATCCCCAGAACTAGTTTATTTTATGAGTGAAAGTTTGTCTCCCCCCCTCAGGTCCTGGCAACCTCCTACTCTCTGCTTCTACGAGTTCTACTTTTCTGATTCTACATGTATGTGAGATTGTATATCTATCTTTCTGTGCTTGGGCCAAAAGATTTTTTAGCTTTAGTAAGAGGCAAAACGCAAAAGCTCACAGTAGTGACAATCACAATCAAATTCCTCACGTTGATGTGCACTTGCTAAGATAACCTGCCATTCTTAGCAGCAAATAAGTAGGCAGTGTATATGACACTTTTGATCTTTGTATTACCCCCTGGGATCCCCAAATCTTATCTTGTAATGACTGATATCTTTAAGAACCCCTGATAGTTCTCAAGCCTGTAGTCTGATCTAGCATCCTGCGCATTCTGAATCTGTTGAGAGGGAGATGTCTGAAGTCAACAATGATGAGCACAACTCTGCCATGGCATAAATATTGGTGAATCTATTTGTAAGAAGTACATAACCAACAATTTGATCTTAAAAACTGAAGGAGAAACACAAACATATATTCTTACCCAATGAAGTCCTATTGTTAGATATCTATTGTTTATTAATTAATAATACTGTCTAAAGTTTATAAAAGTCATATTATTGGCAAGGTCCTACCCTAGTTGCCTCACACATATTGTCTTTAATCATTATGAAAAGTCAACAATTTAAAGCAGTGAGAAGAATAAAGGATTTGAGGTCAAATAAACTCCAGTGTCCAAGCTGCACCTCTTTTTATCTTTATAACATTTAACAAATTACTCAACTTCCTTGTTCGTTAGTTTCCTCATCTGTGAAAGATGAATAATATCTCTCTAATTAACTTGTCTTGAAAGTTTAATGAGATTTGAGATTGTATATCTCTAAAACCATTTCTCCTGGTTGCAAACATAGTAATAATTGTTCAGGGTTTTTTTAAAGCTCTTTTTATTATTTTTATTTTTATGTAGAACAAACTAAATGGAAGAAGTTCAGTAACCTTCTCTGGGTTATACTGCATGTTAACAGCAGAGCCAGGATTGAGAAATTCATATTCTGACTTCACACTGATCATTTTACTTTGTTGTATATGCACATTTGTATGTATTTTAATCTATAAATACATAAATATAATTACAGTTATAAGTTAAATGTGTAAAGATCTTGAATATGATGTTCTGGCTCCTCAATGCATAGTAACTATATTGGTTTAGCAAACTAAATATTTTCCTGGTAATCTGAAAGAATTATTATTGAATGACTAATACACTTACAAAAAATAATGTTAACAATGAAAAATCCTCACTGAAAAACACTTGATGTGCTACTTGGATATTCAGAGATACTTTGAAGTCTTTGTTGACTTATAGTCAATAAATATTGAATTGATCGTCTCCCTACTGTAACAAACTAAAGGAGTTAGTGGGATCCAAAATGCACAATACATATTGGGAAAGTCAAAGGGGAGGAATTATCTAAAAAGGGAAGGAAGTGGCCACAGTTAATCTATTATCATGATTTGAAACTCATATGGTCTTCATTGTTCTGATTAGTTTCATTTTATTCTGATTTGTTTGATTTTATTATACTTGATGTCATGGACAGCTATTTTAAAGATAACAAAATATATAATTGCAGCCATCGAGGATTTCCAATTGTTGTGCTTTGAAACCCTGTATTGCTTTCATTGTTTTGTTTTGATTGATTTTACTCTATTCTGTGTTGTTTGATTGTATTGTGTCTGAAGGTGTAGGCAACTATTCTGAAGATAACAAGAAGCATTATGGTAGCCACTGCTGTCTTACTAGTATCTTGAAGTTCTGTATTGCTTACATTGTTTTGCTTTGTTGGTCTTGTTTTGTTTTTGTTTTTTACTGATTTATTTTGTTTGATTTTATTTACTCTTGATGGTGTGGGCAGTTATATTGTAGATAACAAGAGGCATTATGGTAGCCATTATTGATTTCCTTTTACCCTGTTTAGAAGTCGTGCACCATGTTCATTGTTTTGTTGTGATTGACTCTACTCTGTTTTATTTTGTTTGGTTGTGTTCTTTTCAAAATAAAAACAAATAAATAAAAGCTTTAAAACAAAAAAAAATTGAATTGATTATGTAAGACTTGAGAAAAGCCTTTGCATATGGTTGCCCAAAGTTTTGTTTACTATATTAACAAACTGAAAATATGATCTTAGGTTGGGCTGAAACGAAGGTTCAGTAAGTAACAGTACTTTCCCAAAAGGCTGGGTATGGACCAGCAACCTTCAAAGGAGCAACCTTCACAGATTCAGAGGATCACAGAGGCCTCTGATCCTGTGCCTTCTACATCTTGGTAAAAAGGCTGTTCTTTGATGTGAGCTACTCAGCCAAGCATCATCCATCACCCCCTGGGATCCCCAAACCTTCTTATCTTATAATCAGGGCTCCTAGCCCAGAATAAAATGGAAAGATTGAGAAGAGTGACTTGAAAATTAAAATCACAGGCACAAAGCTGATTTTTAATTCATAATTTCCTCATTCACTTCTCAGAATGGGGAAAATAAGCTACACTGAAACCCATGAATTATTACAGCTCAGTTGTGTTCTCAGATCGCTTTATAGTCTTGTTTACTCTCAAGCTTACGCAAAATCTTCAGATGTACACCTACTACCTTGAAAGTAAAAACCAAGTCTGTTAGGACTGATTCATTTACAAAGACAAAGAAAAATAATCTCCTGCCCTGACAAAGGCCTTGGTAGAAGGAGTGGATAACCAAGCTCTGCAATATGTAGGAGGAGCCCATGAGTGCAAATTTTGACTGTAATGACTTTTTTAACAAAATAAGAGAAAACAAACTTTTTATTTCCACAGTATGATTTTTTTTCTAAAATGTGAAGCAATTTCACACTCATAAATGTCTTACTTTTCTGCCAGAAGCAGAAAGCTAAAAATTCAAATCTTTACATAGCTTGGCTTATCAGCTGTCGCTGAAACAAACAGAAAATTTAGATTCAAATTCCTGAGCCCAAGAAGCATCAGCCATGGGCTGTCAGAGGCTCAGAAGTCAGGCTCTGCTCTGAAAATAAGTAATAGAGAGCCACAGTATAGCTTTTACCCTGAAACCTGTCTTTAAATTTAAATTTAAAGTGCTTTCTGTAGTGAGATCTGTAAGTTGGAGCCCAGTGTTCCTTTCTCTTTCTGACCTGCAGTTAAAGCACCTCCTTGCTCTGAACACCCTAGAGGAATGTAGCAGGGCTATTAAACTTAGGACTTTGCAGTTTAAAGACCTGAGTTCAATTCTCTTTTCTGTTTCCTGAATAATTTACTTAATTTTCTTATCTGTAAAAGGGAGATAAGGACAATGCCTCTTTCTTAGGCTTACTGGAAAAGGAACCAAGACAATATATTTCTTGGAAAGAAACCCTGTCTTCAGAAAGCAATGAATCAGTGTTATCCATTTAGTATTATTCATTTTAATTTTTCATCCTAACTTTTATTCCTCTTAGTTGGGACAGTCAGTCACAGTGTCCCACCCACTCTCCATGGAAGACGAATTGTTCACATGGCTGTGTTGTGGGAGAATTCCCAAGCCAAGTCAAACCAAAAGGAAGACTGCCCTGAGGAGATAGGAAGGCAGCGTTTAATATTTACGTAGGTGGACTTTGCAGCTTCATGCCAGCAGACTGTTGCGGGATAGTTCCTCAAAGGCAACAGCACTGAGTTTACAGAGAGCTTAGTTTACATAGAATTTATAAGTGGGAAGTATAAAGAAAGTGATATAATGTTACATAATTGGTTACATGCATTGAGTCATATATTGACATGCAGGCTAGTCCTGAACAGATTTGTTGAAACAAAGAAATATTTTAACGTAATATAGAAACACTCTGGGAATAAGGGGAGGGGGAATTTACAGAGTGATCAAAGTTAGAATGTCCTTAATTAGTTCAGAGTGACTTAAGGTACAGACAATTACTTTGACTCAGTGCTCATCAGAGATATGAAGCTGGGCTTTATACACTGTCAGGGTCAATTGAATTCAGCAGATGCATCAGAACAGAAACTTGGTCAGAGACCTCTAATTGATCATGAAATACCTATAAGTCTGTTATTTTATAAATTTGTCCTTATATTATAATCATGCCTTAACAGCTGTACCCACAAGTTCTGTCCATGACAAGCTTACTGAGACCACAGAGTTGTCCTGATGGTGGTAGTGCCTTGGCTTTGGTTATTTAGTTTTTCCTATTGTTTGAAAAGCAATAATCTTAATTTAATTTCTGGCATGTGCTTCCAGTTGGAGCTTTATGCCAAAAATATCTTCTGGTTTTATTCTCCACACTGAAAACAAGGAAACTTAATCTATCTTTATTTATGATTTTTGAATAAAAGAATTAAGGGAATGGGAAACAGATAAATTGTGCAATATGTCATATATTTAAGACCCCATATGGTATAAAAAATATTTCCATGATGAATTATCATTAATGTATATTTTTCATGCCAAATAAACAGTAGGGTGGTATATCCCTTTAATGGCAACTCTTTTGATTTTTTTCTCCACAAAATGATTCAAAATTGTCATTGCATATACAGATCTTTTAAAATTTGTCATTAAGAAATAATGAGAACTATATGTAGAAGCTGTGCATAGAAACTACATTTAGTAGAGTTTGGAGTTAAAAGATCCTAAATTCTAATCTCAACCCTTGCTTTCTCTCTTCATCTTATTTTCATTCTTCCCATTGCAACAGTACATTGCTCCTGTGTGCCAGACCCTGTACTGGGCACTGAAGAGAGTAAAATAAGACTAAATTAATGTCAGTACCACACACACATACAATACAACAAATGAAATAGAGTTCAATTAAACTCTGCACTTTAGAAAGGTAGATATATGTATAAATTAGAAAATAATTATACACTGCAATAAATTCTTTGATAGAAGTCTTCAGTTGATGTTATACTAAAGTAAGTATTGTAAATCTGACTCTATTATTTCTTTGTGCAGAATTCTTCATTTGCTACTCATTAACTGGAATAAAATCCAGGCTCCTTAGCATAGTGTTATCTGCATAGCCTCATCTTCCCCATTTTCTCTTGAGGACAGTGAACTCCAGAACTGTTCTTCTTCTGTATCTGTACATTCATAGCTCCCTTTGCTGGGAATGACCATCAGACATCCGTTTTTTGTTCAAGTTTATCCCACCTATGAAGCCCTCTCTGAGTTCTGTATGACAATGGAATGGCTTAGAAGTCAGTGTCAATTTGTCATTCTGTCATGTGCAAGCTCTATAACTTTGGATGAACATAAACTCCTTTATGCATAGTTCACAGAGCTGTTGTGATTATTAGATGAAATAACACAATTAATTCAACACACATTTGTGTGACAAATACACATTCAATAGATATCAATGCCTTTGTCTGATCACTATTTTTCATTTCTCTGTAGCATCCTTCATATCATATGCTCATCACATTGTAGTAAATAGTTTTTAGGTGTGTTCCTTTACCTCTCTTAGGCCATAGGCTCTTTGAGGGCAGGGATGATACATCTTTATATATCCAGTGACTAGTATGATAATGGTTAGCAGTTCATATACATCACTATATTGTTATGAGGCCACAGAGGAAGGAGAAGTCTAATTCTGCTTGAATTATTAAGTAAAGCTCTTTTTGAGCTATAAGTCATTCTAGTAAGTATTGATCTAATGAAGTAATTCCAGGGAAAGAGAAAGAAAAGTACCAAGGCACGGAACTTGAAAAAATGGATAGAAATTAATTACTGAGCAAAATCACTCAATTTGTGAAAACATATACTGAACATCTACCAAGCTCATATCTGAACCACTCATCATCCCAGCTCCCTGACTTGCTCCTTCAGCAACCTTCCAGCTCAGAACATGACACCACTAATCAGCAGTTGCCTTAACCAAAAGTTTCAGACTTTCACAATCCTTCTCTTTCTCTAATAATTCCACATGCAGTCTACTAGCAGACCCTGTTATCCCCCCAAAGGTATCTTGAAAATCTCTTGCCCTAAGTAAAACTTTCATAGACTTGCACTTAGAATATGCAAAAACCTGTAGATCAGAGTTAGTCAAGGCTTCAGTGAATCAGTGGTAAAAGTAATAGATAAAATGGCATTTGAGGCTATAAGCATGACAAAAACTTGAGGATTAGTTGAAGCTGTAATAAGAGATGAAGGTATTTATTGACACATATGCACACTATGGGGACAAGGAGCACATTTCTAATTCCTGGTTTAAGTAACCAGGTAAGTAATGAGACTGTGAATTTATTTATGTCCATGAGTGTCTTAGATATTGAACAGTTTAAATTAGCTATAATATTAGGATTACTTTTTTGTTATAAGTTTTCCTATGAATGTCTGTTAACCAGTTAATGAAGTTTCTAATTACATTTTCCATAGTATTCTAAATCGTGAGTAAATTAATAAAAATACCTGAAAATTTTAATGACCTATATATTCTTCTCCTACATGGCCATGAGACTATTGATTCATATTTTAAAGGTAATTAACATTACAATCATAACAATATCAGTAAAGAATTACTATATATTATATACCGTATGCTATATATATGCTGATTTCATTTAATCATTGTAACAATCTTAAAAGGAAAATACTATCACTATCACAATTCTATCAATGAAAAATCTGAGACAAGTAACCTCTCCAAAGACATGGAGTGAATAAATAAGGTTTGTATTTGTTTCCTCTTTTAACCTCAAAATCTTAGCACTTAATCAGAATGCTTCATTTACTGTATTTCATATCTATACAGACTTATGATGTTCAAATCTAGAAATGTCACTCTTCACACATAACTAATACCGAGTGATTCAATGTAATTTAAAAACAAAAGCAAAAAATGTTGTAATATATTTGGCTATGATCCTATTTGAAGGTAGCATGGCATAATGGAGATTGGGAATGAAAGGGAACAAACTTTAATCTTGGTTCTTCTGTTTTTGTCATTCATTCATTTATTCATTCACTCATTTATGAAACATTTTATGCATGTGCTTTATGTGTCAGACACTATGCTACATGGTGGGAATACAAACTTGAAAGAATGAATAAACTTTAGCATATATTTACTAGGTTGTGATCTTGGACAAATTACTTAACTTCTTTGACCTTGTTTTCCAGTTTTTAAGATAGGAATAATACAACTTAATTTTCATGGTAATTATAATGAATAAACAAAATAAATATATGTAATCCCCCTGAGATTGCAGGGCTCTATTGTGAATAATCAAAAGCCGTCCGTTTCTTTATTCATTCACTAATTTTCTATTGGTTCTAAAGATAATATTTCTTCACTTGTGAATCAGTTATGGAAGGCAAACTGTACAAACTGTGAGCTTTTACTTGGCTTTGATTACTAGAACAAATTATATATTTGTACAGTGACTAAAACTCCCTTTGTGCGCATAGATCTGAGAAAAATTAATCAACCGTAAACTCCTAGGAATCTGAGGTTGGGCACGGTGTTGGACAGTGGTGTCCTCTAAGCTTAGTCCTTTTTACAAATGAATCTTAAACACATAGAAAATAGTATAATAATATCCTCCACAACTCAAGAAGTATAACTAAGCCAAGCAGATAGCAAGTACATATAAGGTTTAAGAGAAAGAAGAGGTATATAGCTAGGGTGACCTAGGAAGACTGATGAATTTTTTGTCCTCAACTAAATCTCTGACAATGAATATAAATTCAGACAACTGGAAAAAAAGAAAAGGAATATAGCTAAGCATGACCAAGTCATTTTAATTAACCAAAACCCAATTTGAATTAAACCCAATTTTCTATAATTAGGAAATTGTTGGCTGTTGTCATTGAAATACTGGAATTGGTATAGCTTTGACATAGCTCCATCTAGGTGTTCAGAAATCATGCTCTCTTTCTCTGTCTCTTTTGCATCTCTGTGTCTCAGTTTTGATTCCTTCTGTTTGGTTTTCCTCTCAGGTAGGCTTTCTTATCAGGAATGGAAAGATAGCTCCTGGAACATATGTCTCCAGTTCAATAGGTCACAGTAAAGGGAGAACTCTCTTTCCCAATAATTTTAGAAAAAAATCCCAATAATTAAAGATGAAATGAACTGGTTTTCTAGACTTGGATTACATACACCCCCAGAATTATATGCCACCCCCAGGATTGGGTGGGATACATAAAACTACCAGTAAAATACTTTGAATGAAAGGTCAATTGATCTCCTAAGTGAAAAATCATTGTTTTCACCCAAAGAAGGGAGAATAGCTATTACCCAGGCAAAAATGATAGCTGTTCTTTTAGAGGGTAGACTAGTTGGGAAAACCATGACTATCCATTGGGAATGAAGATATGGAGGAGGAGACAGGAAAGTGACCAATTATGGACTGCAGTCCTTTTTCTATTGCTAATGTCTGTAATAAAATATTTCATTTTTATTTCATTTGCTAGTGAAATTTGCCTACACAAGTAGTATGCATGGTTTGCTAATTTTGAATCTACATTCTCTACAGATAACTAAGTGTTTATCTCACAAATATTTTATGTCATCCTATTAAAATCTGAGTAACTGGAAAGGTTTTTTGTTGTTGTTGCTGCTGCTTTTCTTCTAGTCTCACATAAAATGCTAATTTCCCATAGAAATGACATTGAATGTTCTTTCAAAAATTAGAAGCACATCCTTTATGGCTATGATAACTGATATATTCTCATCCCCATAAGATGGAGACAGGTATTTTTTTTTATTCCCAGTACAACTCCAACTGATGAAATATTTTGATATAACAAATAAGGTTTCTGATAAAGTATCTAAATGTTTAGCAGTAAGTCAGTAAAGAGCCAAGCATTTGGCTGAGTCATTCAATTTTCTGCCTGACATTGGAGCATGTGGTAGGCTTTGAATTGAGGGCAGTTTTAATAACCAACTTCCAGGAATGTGTCCCAGGAGATGGGTTTTCAGGAACCTCACGTGAATCATTGAACTTTGTTGTATTTCAGTTTTCTTCTCCTCCTGAGGAAAATAGAAAGGTTTAACTATTAGAAAACTTCTCTGATGACTACAGACAATGAAATTTGGAGCAAAAATTCTTGGCAGCATACTAAGTGAACAAATTGTTTTAATTATGATGTTAGAGACTTTTCCCATATACAGTACTTGACATCCTGACTCCCTTATTACTATATTAATGTCCTACATCGCTGTGGTGCAAAAATCTATTATAGTTCATGAACCAATGTTGATACCTTTTTTTTTTTTTGGCACAGTGATGAGGATTGAACCCAGGGGCTTGGAACTGAGCTTCATTTCTACCCTTATAAAAAAATCGTTTTATGACAAGGTCTCACTAAGCCACCATGCTGGGCTGCGACTTGCACTCAGCCTCAGCCTCAAGAGTGCTGAGATCACACATGTGCAACACCACACCCAGCTCCAATACATTATATTTAATCTCAGGTAATACTTTGTACAGATTTCCTTAATTTTTACCTAATGTTATTTTTCTGGTACTGTCCCATCCAGGATACCACATTATATTTAGTTATTATGCCTTCTTAGGATTTTCTTGGTTGAAATAATTTCTCAGACTGTCCCTGTTTTTCATAATCTTGACAGTTTTGAGGAGCACAAGGTCTCATATTTTGTAGACTATCCCTCCACTGGGATTTGTCTAATGTTCTTCTTATGATTAGACCAGAGAATATCAGAGAGGTAAAGTGCTATCACATCATTTCAAGAACGCTTCTTATTGGTATGATTTATAATGCTGTTATTGACTTTGTCACCTGGCTGAGACAATGTTTGCCAAGTTTCTCCACAGGAAAAGCCACTCTTTTCCCTTTTGCCACACTTCACCCCTTGGAAGACACTCACTGTGCTCAGCACACACCCCTCCTTGAAAGCTGACTAGCTGCATCCATTATTTCATATTCTTTTTCATGGGACTATTCTTTCATTTACTTATTTATTCAATATTTACTTATAATACTAGGGACACTTGGATATTCATTGCATACATTGAATTATTATTCAGTACTACTGTATTTCACTTTTTCTTGCTCTCACTCATTGAGACCACCTTTAGTTGACTCCTGTTTGCTTTTGATACATGGTAATAATTTAGAGAGGAAAATGTTTGAGTGCATCCTAACTTTCTGATTCTACCAGATGGCTTCAAGATCATTTTAAATAACCTCTAACCTAGTCTGGAGTCAACTTTCTCCAAAGAGCTCTAGGCATTTTGATTGTAGAGTGTTAATAAAATCTATGGTTTGTATGGTAGGTGTGCATATTGTTGCTAAGGTATCACTGTTGCTCTTAAGCCTCTCAGCTGATGGAGCAAGAAAGTACATATGTGTATGTT
>RJWT010044531.1:0-11775 GCA_004365215.1 Cuniculus paca
AGAGATAATAGGGTATACTTGAACAGTAGTATGACACAAAATACTTGTTTTTATAGCACCCACTGACAAGTTAGTCTGTATTTCGACTGTCAGATTAGCTAGCTTCAGGCCTTGGAGAAATGAATAGTTATTATTTTAATCCTAATAATCATGTTCATAATAGTAGTAACTGTTGTTAATTGGGTGCTACGTTCTAACTTAGGGTATAGCGTTGTGATAGTCTATGAGTGGTGGAGCCTGCCTGTGAGGCATCTGGGAGACCAAGAAATATCGTAACTCACTAGACTCCTAGCTTATTTATAGGAAGTGAGATGTTTAACTGTAATTTTAACTGCTTCGCGAATTTTCCAAAAGCCATTACAGATTGTAAAGTGCTCCAAAAGAAAAGAAAAAAAATTTTAAATCCAAAATAATTACATGTTGATTTAATCACTAACTTTGTTGAAAATTTCATTTGAACTATGTGATTTTCATTTTAGGTATGGTAAAAATGAAGTATCTCTGCCTGAGTTGTGAATTACAAGCTTCTGCGTTCCAATCCTTTGACAGCGATGAGATGAACAAAATGAGCATTTTGATCTCTAATCAGAGAAATGAACACCTGTGAGCCGGAGACCGGAAAAAAGTCGTAAGATTTCATATTCCCAGAGAATATAACTATGGTAGGGAATAAAACAAAAATAATTGCTACTTATCAATGTTTGGTAGTTCAGAATTATTTTTAAGTCTTATCTTTACTATTTGAATGAGTTTTCTTTTTAAAACAAATAATGAAAAAAAGAAGAAAAGTTTGAAAATTTCCAGCCCAAGTAGAAAGGAAGGATCTTTGCCAGGCAAGGTGGCACATGCCTGTAATTCTAGTGACTCAGTGGCTGAGGCCAGTCTGGGCAACTTAAAGAGATTCCATCTCAGAATAAAATCACAAGGGCTGGGGATGTGGTTAAGAAGCCCTAGGGTCAATCCATAGTATTCTCCCCATCCCCAAAACAGGAAAGTGTTCATTTTGTTTCAATGTTTAAAAACTGGTTAGATCTCCAAATAAATTAGGAGAAAGGGTGACATTAAAAAAAAAGAGAAATCAACCTTAAGTTTTGTAATTATTATGAAATATGATTCTCCTTTAAAACTTTGCAGAAAAATCTAAGAAAGAGTAAACACTTCTAAATTATTTATGCTGCTTAATGTACTCTGACTTTCCATTTTTACTTTCATAAACGTGGCTTTTATAATGCTTTTATTTACTGAATTATGAAATAATGAATAAACATTATTGGACAAGTGATCTAGACCATAATCAGCTATGTTTTGTTTTGTGTTTGTCATTTTGAGACAGAGTCTTGCTATGCAGTTTGGGCTGGCGCTGAACTCACTTTGTAGCGCAGGCTGGTCTCTAACTTTCAGCAATCCTCCTGACTCGACCTCCTGAGTGCTGCACACCGGGCTCTTTTGGTTATTTTGGCATACTTCAACATTTTTAAGAAGAAGGGAAATGCTCAGATAAAGTTGGAATAGTTTAATGTCTTGCTTCAACAATTCTGCATATGACCAGCTTCTAGCACATGTGGATTCCTCAGGGATTCTTTGCTGTAGCTGGTGGTAGTAGTTGCATCTGCAAATTTCCCACATATGTGTATGGCTAGTACAGACCCAGCTCTTCTTCAGACCTTTAATCATGCACACAAGTGGGGCCAGGGCATCCAGGAAGTGTGTGCCTGTGTATGTGTGTGTGTGTGTGTGTGACACACAGGCACTAGATATGTCAGCATTCGCATGTAGTTTGCATTCCATTCCAACTCATTCCATATAACTCAAGAGAGACAGCCATTTTCCATTCTCTTGTAAATTTTTTTTTTCCTTTTAAGAAAGAAAATATTTTTGTGCTTTTTTGTCACTGATGCAGATTTCTAACAATGCAACATACTGGGAGCAGTGGTAACTCCTGGTTTTTAATGACCAGTGTGAATCACTGAATGATTGATAGAACTCCATAGCTTGTTTATTTATCCAGGAGGTAGGCAACATTGAACTGGACTAGCCATGTTTGTTTTGCACAGCACCACAGTGGCCTGGTTGGTGCTTTGTCTCACTCAAGACTCATCTTTCTTTTGATGTGCTAAAGTGCACTGTGCCTTCCCTGCATTCTCCCTGTGACTGTGACCAGCAGGGTGGCAGGCCTTCTTCTGCATGCACCCTTTGCCTGCCTTTGCACTCTGCCCCTACCAGCAGTCTGCATGGAAAATGACCTCAGATCTCTGGATTCAAGTTCATTACAAGCCCTTTTCCTTCTACTTAATCAAAGTGTTCAGTGCCTCATTAATCAATCCAGAGACCAACCAAGCAATTGAGGAGAAAATCATCCCTGTCCCCGAGGTTCTCAGTGTTTGGCAATTACTGAACAGGTGGCAGATACTTCCTCTGTTTACACTAACAAAAGGCAGAGGGCCTTCCTGGGGGTTTGATAAATATCTCCTAAGTAAACCTGTCTGGGCTACCTCCCTAGCAGTGGAGAAGCTGAACAGCAGACAAATTTCTGACAAGTAAATGACTAGGCAACTAGCAGTTACATTGTTAGAGACTCCATCATGTTAGGCAACACTTGGCAGGATCCTATCTTCTCAGCTGGCTACTGCCTTGATTCACAGTCCCAACCTTAATGCAGAGAGATTTCTGGGTGAAGAAGACATCTATGTACTCATATGGGGAGAGGCCAGCAATCTGGCCACCACCAATCCCAGTACTTGTCTTTGAAGGCACAGGATTTAGACTAAAGGGGGTGTTTTGGTTACTTTTTTCTCCTTGCTGAGACAAACATCTGATGCCCAAAGTGAAGCAAGGAAAGGTTTATTTAGCTTACAGTTTCTGTGGATTTCAGTCCATAATCAGCTGGCTACAAGGCAAGGTGGCAGGGCACTGGGGCAACACTTCAAGGCAGCAGCCAGAGCAAAAGGGGGCAGCCATTCACGGCGGCTGCAAGCGGAAAGAGCAAACCTCGCCAAAGAGGAAAAACACGCCCCCATTCCGACCTTACATTGTATGTCAGCTCCACCCCTGGGCGGGTGCAGAACTCACACCACCAATCCCAGTGCTAGACAAGGAATCAATCACAAATGTTAGATTCAGCCACTTCCGTGACTACATGAGGCTTGGGGGGGGGCATCTATATACAAACTGTAACAGGGGTCAATGGTCTACCTATGGTGTGGGAAATCTTCTGTTCCTCTCATTATCTAGAGGCATTTGAGATGCTGGCCCTTACTGTACATGGACTTTAATCATTGAATGTTAGTGCTGGCACTAGAGAATCAGAGATCATTCAGTAACTTCAGTTTTGTTTCCTTACCAGCAGAATCACTTATTTATCTAGTGATTTGAGTCAATTTTATTGTTGTTTTTGTTAGGTAGCTTGTGGTTATGTGTAGCACATGAGTTGTCTCATTTAATCTGTCATAATGCTATTAATAAATTAATCTTATGTATCAAAATTACAAAAGAGGAGCATAAAAATTTCATCTTTCTCTTGTATAAAGACCTATGCTTCTTCCACTACTGTGAAAGCTCTTCTTGAATGAGGGGAGAGATTAAGGTAAAAATATTTTGAAATTTTATTTTACATTTTTAGAAACTATCCACATATTTGTTTTAGTCTAGCTTTCATTTCTAGAAAAAATGGGATCTGCTGCTCCATACTCCTCTTTCCAACCCAGACCTTCTGCTCAGAGATAGTTTTAGCTTTTATTAATATTTCTACTTTTGCAATCTCATATTTCCACCATTTTAGTGGATATTTGGAAGCAGACCTTAACTCTTAAAATGAATTACATAACCTATTGTCTCTTTAAAGGTGTACATGTGCTAGAATAAATATGCAAGACACCAATTAAATAGTAACTTAATGATAGCATTTGATGGAATTAGTGTGGGAGAAAGTTCCTCATTTCCTAAAAGTCTGAGCTCTTCTTTCTTAATAGTATCCAATTTTGAGCAAACACAGGACTACTGAACTGAACTGGAGACCACATTTCCTCTTAACTCCTGTGGCTGGGTTTGGTCTTGTGACTAATTTCCCACTAAAGGACTATGAGTGAAGGTAATGAGCGTAATTGCTCTATCACTTGTCCAGAAGGAAATCGTTTGCCTTCCCTTTCTGGTCTTTCCTTCCTAAAAGCTGAATCATGGAGGTGACCTTGATTTAGAAGGTTAGGCAAAGATAATGCTTAAGACGGTAATTTTCCATTTGCCATCTTCGTACCCTTAAAGACCCCTGAAATATTTTCTATGATTCTACATTGTTAAAACTATTTCAAGTACTATTTGTTATTTCAAAAACAATAACTAAAATGCTATTTGCTCTTTTTCTGAGTTAACATTTACACTGACTATGCAAAAGTAAGGACAGGTAAACAGCTGGCACCTTAGCTTGAATTAAGGTGGTTGCAATAACTTGTCCTTACATTCTCCACTGCTACACACAGAAGAAAAAAATGCCAGTGTCACTTAAAATATTCTTGATGAAACTGTAACAGTGATCAATATTATTAAGTCTAGGAACTTGAATACATTACTTTTGATGGTACACATAAAATTGTTCCATGCAGAAGTACAAAGGTTGTCTTGAGCATGTGCTGAATCATTCAGTTGTTTTTAAAATGTTATACCTTCTTTACTTGAAGAAAAAGCTGACAGACGCATTATGATTTGATCTGGTTATATAGTAGATGTTTTCTTGCAAATGAATGAAGTAAGACTGTTGCTTCAAGGAAAACAACCAACGGTGTTTGTTGCCAGAGACAAAATTCAATTACTAAAATGAAAATTAGAACTGGAAAGCTTGGATCTGCTGCTATGAGCTAAATAGTGTACCAATAGCGAGACATTTCTGATGAAATTAGTGATGCTATTAAATAATTTTTTAACATGCAAAATGCATCGTTTTCCAAATGATGAATCCATGATGTTACAAAATCATTCACATGGAAAAAAATATTCAGATTGCAGTATAGGCAAGTGAATTTTCATGCAAAAGAATATGAAAAGTTCAGTGATATTGTTTCAGAGTCTGTTAAAAAGAATGTTTTAAAACCCACCACTTAATCAAATTTTGGTACATTACTAAATAAGCATGAGAAGTAGTTTAAAATAATCTTTTCTACAAATATGTGACCATATAAAGATAGATTTTCATCGTTTAATTCAATCAAAAGAACATATCACAACAGATTGAATGAAGTAACAGGTAGGAGCATACAGCTATCTTCTACTAATTCAGTTATTGGAGTGATTTGCAGAATGTGAAACGTCATTCCCCTCACTAAACTTTAGTTTGCATTTTGGAAAATATAGTTATTTTTCATAAATGTCTATTTTATTCATGTTGACATTAATGGTTTCATTAATGTTATGGTAGGCTAGTAATTGTCTCTCCAAGATGTCCACATACTAGTAACTGGAATCTGTAAATACTTTATATGACAAAGAGACATTGCTGATGTGATTAAATTAAAGTTTTAGAAATGGGAAACTATTCTGAAGCAGAGGCAGCTGAAAAAGGCAAAGAAAGAATACAACCCTGCCAATAAGTTGATTTTACTTGATTTCTAAGTGCAAGAAATATAAACTTGCTGTGTTGTTTTGAACCCTTAGAATTGTGTTTATTTGTTACACCAGAAATAGGAAGCTAATGTAATGCTATTTTTAAAATAAATAATTAAATACTTAAAACATTCTGTTTTTGATTAGAATGCAATAAATACATATAAAGCATACAAATTATAGCTGCTTGGGGTCCTCTGGCGGCATGCTATGGTTGTCCCCAGGATTCATGTGCTGGAAATCTGGCCCCAGGGTGGCAATGTGAGGTAATTGAAATTTTAAGATGGGATAATTAGGTCATGGGAACCTCATCTTTATGAATGGATTAGTGGTGTCTCTTTGAAGTAGGTCAGGTCTTGTGGGACTGGATTAATTCCTTTGAGAATAGACTGTTATAAAGTGAGGCCACCTCATACATTTGTCCCCTTCTGTGTGTGACCAGTTCACTTTCTGTTTGTTTGCCATGTTGTGATGCAGCAGGAAGCCCTTGTAAGAACCATACTTTTTCGTATCTTCTAGCAACCAGAATCATGAGCTAAGTAAACCTGTGTTCTTTATAAAGTATCTAGCCTCAGGTACTTTGTTATAGCCATAGAAAATGGACTAACAAGGCAACAAGACAAAAGATTCATGACACCCTCAGTGAGCTCCTAAGCTCAGCTGTCTTCCCAGGTGGGACAGTCTGAGTGTTTCTGAATTGTTACATGTGTGAGAAATAAACTATCTCATTTAAACTACTGCACTTGAGGTCTCTACTATAGCAATCAGTCTGAACCTAGCTGACATAATTGACTAATGATATCCTTAGATTTTTTTCTGAGTATAGAATTATATTTCAGAATTAAGTTTTAGTTGATTTGATTAAGAATTAAAAATCTCCACTAATTTTTATGACAAAGGCCATAATCAAATTAGTGATAATTTTAGAAAAATGTATCTTTCCTCCATTAAATCCTATTTCTTGCTAATATTGAGATACACTTTTCTCTGTTCTAGAGGGAAAAAAATCCTTTAATATAATTTTCCTAATCTGTATAGTAATAGGAGAATGTTTTCCAATGACCAGTGTGATTATTGCTGTTATCTATGCATTAACTATTGCTATTTTGGAGGTCTATTAGAGAAATGAAATCATTTAGTAATTAAAATAATGATGCCTATAATTTTGCCTTTTAAGGCAAGTTGAAGAGACACTGTTTTCATTTGACTAGCAAGAATGTACAAGGAATCATGAAAGTATACAAGTTGTGACTCAAATGAAATAACTATCTCTTGGCAAGACCAGACCAAAAGCCAATTTTATGCAGACATATTAAAGAGCTAACAACACACAAGTGGTTATTTTCATAACATTTCATATGTTATTAACTGCTTGAATTAGAAATAACTGGTTTTCCAAATATCCAATAATATGTCTAAATAGCTTTCTGAATATTTAACCTCATTCCAGTCAAAATTTCAAGACATGATTTAGGCATTGAGCATAAGTAATAATCATTATAATTAAAATTTAAATGTTTCAGGAAATATGCCACCATATCCTTAACAGTGCTATTTATCTAAGAAAAGACTCAAGGTGCAGAAGCAATTCATGAACAGTGTGTCCAGGAAAGTTACGTCAATAAAGTAAAAATAAGCCAGACTACTGACATAGTTAAAGAGACCACCAAGTGTGTATATAGAAAAGGGTGCAGTGAGAATAGACAAGATGTCACATCACACAGTATATCCTTTGTGAGAAAAAGCTAAGAAATTCAAAACAATTATGTTTAAAAGAACTCGCTTGTATTCACATGGCACATGACATTATGATTATTTTCTTCTGACACAAATAAGTCATATAAATAGGACATCAAAAGGAGTATGTAGCTTTGATCTCATTTCTAATTAATTGCACTCGGGAAAGATTCAGATCACACAAGTGAGGGGTAGTAAGTGTTACTTATGTAAATAATTAATAAACATCTATGATCTATTGGGCTTCTGTCTTGGGGAGGGGCAGTGATCTGCAGTTCAGCCAGTAAGAAATAAACTTGTCGTTTAAATCTCTTCTCAGGGCTTAGTTCTTTGAGGGATTTTCTCAAAAGCAAAGAAAGTCATTACAGTAATTTAGAAGAGTGTGTTCTAGAGCTCAAACCACAATTAAGAGTTTTTTTAAAAAGATGTTTGTGGCAAAGACTTTTTTTTTTCTTTTTCCACCAACATCTGTTCTCTTCTTCCTTAGAAACAGAACTGCAGCTGGGCTGCGACTGCCCAGAAAGAGACTACAAGTCCCCTGTGACCGAGCATGTTCATAGGATACATCAAAGAATGTGGATGGAAGGGAGCCATTTATTCCACCTAATTTCCATTCACAAGAAATTTTTGTCCTTGGGCAACTGGTGATGCCCAGAGCAACCTTGAAATCCACCTGTTGGGGACCGTTGTCACCCTGGGTGCCCAAAAGACCATGTGTTGTCGAACCACTCTAACGAAGTGCCCTCACTTTGGACTAACTTGTAAGAGAAATAAACTTCACTGCTCTTTACTATTTGGCAGGAGGAGACTCTGCTATCAACAGTTTATGGTGCTAATGCGTTGGTGAACAAATCAAGCAGTATGTAATAGGGGTTTTAACTTTTTTTCTAATCTGAGCTACATTCTGTAACAAAAGCAGGACCACAGACTGCCTGTTGTTTATATCCTTGGAAACCTACAGAGGTTGTTTTTCTCTTAAATTCTATGACTTTATCCCTTATCTGACCCTGCCTAAGAGGGCCCATCTATTCCTATACCTCTTTAGACAAAAAAATTCTTTCCTTATTACTAATCAAGAATCCACCTAGGAAGGGAGGCCTGGGAGACTTCAGTGAGAGTGGAGCACTTGGCTAGCATGTGAAAAACCCAGTGTTCAACCCCGACATGGCCTAAAAAATATAAACAAATAAAAAAGAAGGATCGTATTATATCTTTGCTGGTCTTTGAAGAACTCCGCAGCACAAATTGCTGTTGTCTTTTTGTTTTACCTCTTTGTTCTTTCGTTCTACTTCTTTGATCATTTATTTTATTTTCTTTTCTCTTTTTTTCTTTTCTCTTTCTGTCTTTTTTTCTTTTATTTCTTATTTCTTTTGACTATTCACTTCTAAGTGAAAAGACCGTTTTCATACTTCATCTCATTCTCTTCTGGTTCAACACACTGATATAATTCCTAAATTCTGTTCTTTAATTTCTTTTCTCTGTTCATACTCTCCCTTGACACTCCTATTTTTGACAATGGATTCTCTTTAGGAATAAACCTCAATGTATTATACACTTACTTTGAACTTTTACATAGATGCTATCGACAACTCACACTCAACATTCCCAAAATAGGAATCACTTTCTCACCTAAAAGATCTATTACTCTTGACTTCCACATTTCTGTTCATGGTAGCATTGTTTTCTGCACATTTAGGCTTGAAAATCTGAAATAAATTTTTTAAAACTTTATTTTTCTTCCCATTTAACTATTTGCTATATCATTAAACTGTTTGTCTTTTTGTTTCTATTTTTGATATAATACTCCGATCATTCCTGTGTTCGCCCTTCCCCTTCAACATTTTAATAAAGGTTTACACTCCTATTTTTCCCTACACCTTCTCATCTCTGTAACATTCTGTCTTCCGTCTCACTCATATGCCAATGTCAGTGTAATTTTCCTATTGTAAAAATCTCAGCATATCATTTTCCATCAACAAATTTCCAGGAGCTCCCCATTGCTTCTAAATAAAATGATAGCTTTACTTGATTTTTGCCTCGGGTTTCAAAAAAGCTTTCTAACAAAATGTAACTTGTCATCCAGTGAGATCTGATCTCTTATCTTTCTCCAGTATGCCCTTTCCTTCTCTACCTCTGTGCCTTTCCTTAGGCAATTATGTTTCCTGCAATGTTATCACTTTTCTCTTCATTGAATGCATCTTACTCTTCTCCAGGCTTAACTTTTATGACATATTTCATCAGATGAAATGTTATACCTATGTCTTTATTTTAAAAAATTCTTTATTAGTACATATTTGCAGTATGTAAGGAATACATTCACTGTGCTCAGTTGGTACATGTACATGACATATCTTAATTCTTTTTATATTTTCTCTCCCCCTCTGAACATCTCTTGGTCCCCTTCCTATTTACAAAAGATCTATCTTCCTATTTCATATTGTTTGTCTTTCATTTTGCTCTTTGATTTATGTATATTTTGAGTTTCTCATAGAAGAGAGATTATGTGACATTTACATTTGCATATCTTATTTATTTCATTTAACATTATAGATTTAAGATGCATCAATTTTCCTACAATCTACTTAAATTTATTGTTCTTTACAGCAGAGTAGTACTCCATTGTGTAGAAATACCACATTTTCTTTATCCATTCATCTGCTGATGGACATACAGGCTTCTTTCATGATTTAGCTATTATGAATTGTGTTGCTACAAACATGGGTATGTATATAATATTGTACTATGATGCTTTTAACTCTCGGAAAGATACCTACAAAGGGAATAACTAGGTCAAGTGGAATTTCTATTTTAAGTTTTTTGAGGAGTCTTCATACTGATTTCCTTAATATTTGTACAAGGTTCCATTCCTGCCAACACTATAGAAGGGTTCCTTTTTCCCTGCACACTCCCCAGCATTTGTTATTTATTTGATTTCTTGATGATAGCAATTCTTTGTGGAGTAAGATAGGATCTCAGGGTTCTTTTAGTTTGCATTTCTCTGTGTTTTTTAACCATTTATACTTTTTCTGAGAAGGTTGGATTTTGTCAAAGTCCTTTTCTGCAGGTATTGAGATGATCATGTGATTTTTGTCCATGCTTCTGTTTATGTGATGTATTACATTTATTTATTTGTACATGTTGAACCATCTTTGTATACATGGGGTGAGACCTACTTAGTCACGATGTGTGATTTTTTTGATGATTTGTTGCACCTTGTTTGCCAATATTTTTTGAGGATTTTTACCTCTATGTTCACCAAAGAGATTGGCCTGTAGAGACTGGCCTTTTTTAGTTGATGTTAAGGTTGATACCTTGTGTCAATTTGAGAAGTTTAGAAGTTTAACTAAAAGACTCAGCATACAAATATCCTGGTCCTATGCAACAAGGGGGCAGGGAGGTAGTGTGAGTACTACACCCACCCCCAGGGTCGGGGTAGCCTGCTTACCATATAAGGAAGGGAAAGCGTCTTGCTCTCTCCCTTTTTCTCTTGTTGCTTTTGCTGTCTTCTGCCACCTTGAAGTGTTGGCCCTGTGCCATACCACCCTGCCTTGGAGTCAGCTGATTATGGACCAAAACCTCCACCAACTGTGAGCTAAATAAACCTTTCTTTCTTTAATTTTAAGGGTTGGGTATTTTGTCTCAACAACAAGAGAAAAGTAACTAAGACAGTGGAGTCCTTGTCTAGTTTTGCAATGAGGATAATGCTAATTTCCAGTAATGAGTTTGGAAATACCTCTTCTTTTTAATTTCATTAAAGAGTTTGAGGATTATTGGCATTGCATCCTTCCTGATGGTATTGTGAAATTCAGTGGTGAATACATCAGGTCCCAGGCTTTCCTTAGTTGGTAGAATTTTTTTTTTGAGACAGGGTCTAGCTATGAAGTTCAGACTGGCCTTGAACTTGTTATGTAGTTCAGGCTAACCTTGAACTCTCAGCAGTCCTCCTGCCTCAGCCTCTTGAGTGCTGCTATTACAGGTATGTGCCACCACATCTGGAAGTTGGCAGACTTCTTATAGCGGACTCAATATTATTTTACTTTATTAAATTGTTCAGTATTTTTATATATTTTTGGTTCTTTGGTAATTTCCATGTGTCTAGGAATTTGTCCATTTCTTTAAGATTCTCTAATTTGTTGGAGTACAATTGCTCATAGAAGTTACTAATTATCTAATGGATTTTGGCAATGTTCACTGTGATTTTAATTTTAAGTTTCTTATAACACTGATGTGAGTCTTTCCTTCCTTTGGTAAGTTTGGTTATTTGTTTGTCTATTTTGTTTATTCCCTTGAAGAACCAGCTCTTTGATTCATTGATTGTTTTTACTCTTGTGAGGTGTTTTACTTTCATTCATTTCTGCTCTGCTGTTTATGATTTCTGCTAGGTTAGGTTTGGGCTGTTCTTGTTCTTACAGTTTCTTGAGGTGCATCATTAAGTTATTAATATGAGCT
>RJWT010044532.1:0-11774 GCA_004365215.1 Cuniculus paca
TGGTTCATTGTCTAGTGCTGGGATTGGCAGTGAGTGCTGCACCTGCTCAGCAACGGGCAGCTGACATACAATATAAGGGATGGAAGGAGACATGCTTTTCCCTTTTGCCCTTTTGCTCTTGTCACTTCTGGTATCTGCTGGAGCCACCATGTTGCCCCTCAGCCATGCCACCCTGTCTTGGAGCCAGCTGATTATGGATTGAAACCTCCACAAACTGAGCTAAATAACCCTTTCCTTCCGTCATTTTGGGTGTCAAGTATTTTGTCTCAGCAACGAGAGAAAAGTAACTAAGATAAAGATGTGGCTTTTTTCATATAATGGAATACTACTGTGCCATAAAGCATAAGCTTGAGACATTTCTAGCTAAATAGATGCACCTTGAAAATATAAGTCTTCAGTGAAACAAACCAGACACCCAAGTATAAATACTGCACTATTGCTCTGCTGTGAGAAACCTAACATGCAAACAAGGACCAAAATGTATAATAGATTTTGTGAAATAGGAAGAAAATGTTCAAATGGGGAGGGGAACTAAGGATGGGGGAGGGAGAAAGGAGGGAAGGGAAAAGAAAAAAAACTGATGAGAAAGGAAGGAAAAAACCAAAGCTTTTGGAAATAAGGGAGGAAAGGGGGTGGGAGGGAGGGTAGGGAAATGGGAACAAAAAAATCTAGTTGTGTCATATATAGGTACAAATTCCTAAAATTCATACCTAAAATGTACCAATAAATGTAATTAATTAAAAAAAAAACCCTGATCTCAAAAAATGTTACTGCCTACCTGGTCTAAATGTGTAAAACATCTTTCCCTCACTACAAACAAGTAAAAATCTTAATTTAGAATGCCCTAATTTTAAGAAGTTAACATGCTCCTCCAAAAACCCACATAAAGCTGGGCATAGTAACGCATACCTATAATCCCAGCAGTTGGGAGGCTGAGACAGGAGGATCAAGGATCACTGTGAGTTCATGGCCAGCCTGGGCTACCTAGTGAGTTCAAGGCCCGCCTGAACTACATAGTAAGACTACCTCAAAAAAACAAAAGCAAAACCACCCAACAGAGGTTACCAAGTTTTCAATCATAGTATGCCAGCACAATACAGAAAATGCTCAGCACTGTTATATCTAGAATTTAAGGCCCAGCAGTTCAGCATTTTATCTCACTAGTTTGATTTCAAAAACATACAAGACTTAAAAGAGCAAACTAAACTAGGTAGAACTAGAAGTAAATAAGATTCAAAGTACTTTCAAGGCAGATCTGAAATTATGGCTTTGAACATCTCCATGTGGTGAAACACCAGGGAAGAGGAGTCAGCAGTAGGGGCCACGAAGATGGTTTCTGCTAGAGGCAGGCTCTGAAGGCCCCACGGAGCTGAGCGCAGACCACGCAGCCTTCTTCAGTCTTTCCTGAAAACAATAGCATGTCACCAACAGTAACACAGCGATCTTAAATAAAGCAAGTTCATGTGATGAAAAGAAGCAAAGAAACAATTTAGTATGTACGCCAATAGGAAGTCAAAGCTATCCAAGCAGACCGGCCATCCTTTAATGACACAGAATCACAGAGACAGTACAGGCCAGTATTAGTATGACACAGCCCGAACCTATGGTTCCAAGTCACACTAAAAACAACCAAAGGTATGAAAATGTGTGACCACTTCGTTTCCTAATCTGTGTCAGAGACACAGTATCATAACGCAAAAACGAAAACAAAGTTTTACAATTTATAAAGTCTAATGCAATTAAGAAATATTTCTGTAAACTAACATATTTTAGAAGGCAAGTACACACTCCGTGCAGCATGCTTCAGCCATCTAAGTACCTCTCCTCCCTTCACCCAAGCCTCACCAATATCAAGCACTTACTTTATACCCAGTGGCTCCCCTCTAAGTGCTAAGGAGGTAAACAATCCAGTTTTTGCTTTCACGGAATTCATATTCTCCTGGGATTGCTTCTATAAAACATTTCCTGACACTATCAAATGACCACAGCATTAGAAGTAATTCCCAAACTCTCCCAGGCTGGTCTCCCTTGTGGATCCAAACTTCAGTTACAAAAGCTATGTGCAAATATTATCTTACTGACCAAATCAGCTGGGACCTTAGCTGTAAGAATTCTACATGGAAAATAACCATTTTTGGTTACTTTCAGGCAGGAAAGATTTCTTATTTCCTTTGCTCTCCAAATGTGATAAGCCAAGATATTATTATCCAATATTATTTCAATCTAATATTAGCAGATAGTACACATACATACACAGTCTTTAGAAATGAAAATTACCTGCAACTATGCCTAAACTCTTTCTCCACTGCTGAAGGAGTCCACTCTTCAGGCGAATGAGATAAATACATATACAGTCTTACCCGCAACACTTACACTTTAAATGAATTTATGTCCAAGATACTTTTAAAACTAGGTTTCATCTATACTTGGAGACTTCATAAGCTACTTACCTGCAAAATACGGGATGGTTTGGAGTGCTTTTATAATTAGTTTATTTTATGTATCAATTATGCCACGTAACAGCACAGAAATTAGTTTTAACCGCTTATCAGCTCACCCTGAGCAATACTGGGGCAGTGTGTTTAAGTACTATTCCAGGTGCGCTCAGGCAGCTGCCATTTCAACCAATTGATTCTTGTATTGAATACATTTGATAAAATTTCATTTTTATATTTATCATCTTATAAAAATTAACCGAAAAAAATGTGACTTTCCATCATCTTCTATTTAAATAATTGGACTAGTGAGTGATTAATCTGTTTCATGGGTTTATTTATGCATCAGCCCCAGATCCATTTAATGCATCAGACATTGCGATTCCTTCTGTTCCCGGGAGCGGGGCACTGTACACCCAGAGCCTCAGAAGGGTCTGGGCACGTCCCAGCTGCTGCTTCCAGGTGGACTCAGCCCCGACAGAATGCTCACACCCCTCACTTCAGAGGCAGACACAGGCTGAGCACTTGCTCACTGACAGTGTTAGGTGTATATAAATCTCTCAGATGAGACTCATTGCTCATAATCCTGCCCGGGGGCTCTGTGTGAACTTTCTTTGGCCCATGTGATGCTTTATGAGGCAACATGGTACTTGCGTTAGCAGCACATATACTAAAATCGGATTCAAACTAGTCTAGTTTGTGTAAAGACAACACATAAATGTGGAGTGTTCCATATTTTTACATACACACATGTAAAGCTGGAGGAAACCTGAAAAAAATCAGCAGATTGTATCAATGTCAACATCCTGACTAATATTTATAGAATGGTACCACTGGGGGAAACCAGACAAAATGTGCAGTGTGTATAACTGCAATCACATCACATAGCATCAGGTCCCTGATGGTTATGCCAACATACGACCACACGATGGATTCAGCATATACAGGTCATGTGTTACACCAACATATGATCACACAATTACACATCAGACCTAAGAGTATGTACACATACGAGCCCACTGATATTTCAATTAACAAAAGCAATACGGCTAGGAGGACATAATGCATGAACTTCATTAGTATATTCCATTTCCATGGTCCGTTATAGGCATGTGACACAGCGATCCTCTAACGCTTAGGGAAGTATTTACTATAGCCTAGCTGTGACTCTAATATACAAAATAAATGAGTACGATATAGTGTTGCCATCAGGGTCAGTGACCAAAGTCTCCAATGGACATAAACCAAATAAAAACAAACACATAGCCTTCTCTAAGATTTTACATTAAAGCCAAGAGTTCAAGTTAGTATTTTTTTCCCTCTTGGAAGACTCATCATGAAGACGGCAAACAGTTATTCCTAAGCAACTGTCAGGCATTCATCTCTAATAAAAACCACTAAGCCGAAATTAACTGGAAAATATTTTAATGGAATTTTTATAGCACAAAATGATTCAACTGAGACAGGCCGAAGAAAGTAAAATAATACATATAACCGAAGTTACGCTGCTTCAAATCCCCACAGTGCTGGACGCACAGCATGAGCAACAGGCCTACCAGCAGTCTTCCCGTTTCTCCTCCTGAGGGCAAAGACCCGGCTATGTATTCAGCATGTCTCCCCCGGGCTCCAGGCCCTGCCTGATTACCAAGCACTGTGAGACTCCGACCCGTCCATCTCTGTGGAGCCAAAGCCAGCCCCTCCATCCTACAGGCCCTTTCAGCTGCTCCCAGCCCCCTTCAGACTGGACTTCTGATTCCTTCTCTCCCTCTGGCCCTGGATTCGGAAAAGCTTCTTCCTGAGGTCCTTCTGCCGCCTCAGCTTCTCCTCCTCCTCCTTCTGCTTCGCTCTGGCATGCTCCTTATTGTGCAGACGCCGCTGCTCCTTGGCCTTCTTTACCTTTTGGCTGTTCACTGTGCTCAGAGCATCCAGAAGTGCCAGGATCTGCAAGGATACACCCAGGTGAGCATCACACATTCAGCTGTGGCATGCACGTGACCTATGTTTCTGGGCCTGCACACCCGGCTGATAGGATCAAAACTAGATTCAGTCCACAACCCACGTAGAGGTTAACCAAGTGGACCGGCAGCCTGAATCAGGAAAGGACAACTTGTGTGTGAGCTCGTTTTACCCCTACCAAAAACCCACCTGAGTTCGCCACTCTGTGGATGCTCTACCCACCAGCTAAGACAGAGGGGCACCTGCCACCTCCCACTCCAGACTCAAACCCACACGGAGGATCCAGGGCCCTTGTGCCCCCGATGAAGTCTGGGCGCACAGTGGAAATGCTGGGCTGCGCTACTGAGAGCATAAGTTTCATGGCCAAGTGCAAGGCAATAAGCTGTCGCTCACAGTACCTTCCTCTCCTGAGGCTCGCGGATGACAGCTGGCCTCCACCTGTCCCTGGGCACCTGGCCGGCCTTTGCTTGCAGCTTGGGCTTGTTCTTAAATGGCAGAGCCTTCTGCAAGGCTTTGGGAATGTGCAGTGAATTAAAATGTTTCTTTTGCCTCAGGATTGGCTGAAAAGGAAAATAAAACAAAACCTATGACATACGTGAACTATAACCCAAGTCTATATAAAACTTTGGCATAAACTCTTCTTCATGGGTTGACTTCTGCACAGGTCAGTAACCCCTGTGTCAGCTGCCTGCCAGAATCAGCATTTGTCACCCACGCAGGACGGCTGCCTCCAAGGACACCCACACTCCACACAGAGCACAGGAGCTGTAGAATGTGCTTATAGTCCTTTGAGAGAGCTCCAACAGCCACTTCTGTGGAGGACACGTCAGGCTGCGTCTCCTGAGACACTCAGGGCCCGCTTCTGAGGCCCGGAGCTGGTGTTTCTCCAGCCTAACATGAATGACCTAGCCTGCCTCTCACTTTAAACCTCTAGATGAAGAACAGCTCTTCCTCAACATCTGAAGTGTCCCTGTTCCTGCCTCTAATTAAGAAGTTTAAATTTCTGTGTTTCTGCTAGAAGCTGACAGATGAAATTTAAGCAGCACAGGAAGGCAAACTCTATATAGAATTTTCAAGGTAACTAAGTTCTATGTTTAAATTAAGATAAAGACATTTTTTACTTGCCTCAGAACTATTAGCAGGAAGTTGAAAGCTTTGCCCAAGGCAAACCAGAGGTAAACGTCAACTACTGAGAGACAACTGCTATGTCTTCACTGTTATAAAAAACTGGGCACACGGCAGGGCACTTCTACAGCCCAGCTCTGTAGGAGGCTCAAGATCACTTGAGCGCGAGTTTGAGATCCACCTGGGCAACACAGACCCTGTCTGTCTCACCATAAGTAAATAGGTCAGTACTAGTCAATATCCTTTTGTCAGGAACCCAAATTGCTTTAGAATTTAAAAATTCAGAGAAATCTAAAAAAAGCATCACAAGTTGATAATGGGCACACATTTCAAGTATATTTCACTAAAAACTCATGAAAGATGATCCAAAATTTTACAATACACTATCTTACACGAGAAACCACTTCTACCAAAATGGCAGACTGATGAACTGAAAATACCCTTTTTTTGGGGGGGATGCTGTTTTGAGGCAGGGTCTCACTATGTAGCCCAGGCTGGCCTCAAACTTATAGTGATCCTCCTGCCTCAGCCTCCTTAGTGCTAGCATTGCAGGTGTGAGTCACCACGCTTGGAGGCAATTTTTTTTTTTTTGGATATTATATCAAAAGCGAGGATATGAAAGCAAAACTAAATTACACTAAAAATTACACTAAAAATGTTCTGCACAGCAAAGGAAACCACAAAATGAAAGGGCAACCTACTGACTGGGAAAAAAATACTTGTAAACCTTGTATGTGTAAGGGGTTAATAACCAAACTTCACAGAACTCTTCTTTCAAGGCAACAGCAGAAAAACAGCCAGATTAAAACATGAGCAGAGGGCCTGAACACAGATTTCTCCAAAGACATAAAATGACTAACTGGAAACGAGGAGATGTAGGTTCAAGGACACGCAGCGGCAGGCATGTAGGGTGAACACACATACAAATGTAACACACCACATGAGAACTCAGCCAAAAATGCTATGCATTGGGGAGGTTTGTTAAATCAGTAACTTTAATTGCTCTGTCACACAAAACAGTTATGTGAGATGGAAGAGATGCTCATTCACTTCACTATGGTAAATATCCATCCATGTATCCATCATCTATCTATCTATCTATCTATCTATCTATCTATCTATCTATCATCTAGTATATCCCAAAACATCATGTTGTAAACCTCAAATGTACACGGTTAAAATTTTTTCTAATCCAGAGATAATCACTACCATTTTCCTGCCCTCCTTTCTAAAATATTCCATGGATTTACTCAAACTTAACATTATACTTGAAAATTCAAAGCACACAGGACATTGCACATAAAAGTACCTGTGTGACTGCCCAGAGCACACCTGTGCCATCTTTCATGACACACACACACACACACACACACACACGCCTGCACCTTATACAGAGAATCCTTGTTGGCCTTCAGCTTGATCCCATGGGCGAGCCTGAGCTGACCTGTGGTCCGCATTCCTGACCAGGTGTCTTTCTCACCCACTGGTTTCAACAGAGATGTAACTGGGTTATAAAAGGCTGGGATGGACACAGGGTACCATGTTCGCATGAAGACAATATCTGGAAAGAGGAAATGTAATATTTCAAAACAAGATGCAAACCCACCTGTCTCTGTGTGTGGTGCACGTGCACGCGCACACACACACATACACACTCACCCCAACTTTTCTACCTCGCCAAGTTTTCCATTCTTGTGCATTACACAGCTTCCACAGGGTGTGAAGCAGGAAGCTGCAGGCACTGTTAGCTGGTAATGGCACAAGAAGGTGCTGATGCTTTCTCAACTCCAGCTTCTAATAGGCACTCGCTAGAAATCAGCAACGAAAGGCAGCAGTGTCGTGAACACCCAAGGCTTGCTTACCACTCATGAGCAGCTTGTCCTCAAAGCTGGCCCGGAAAGCCCCCTCTGGAGCCCGCAGAGCTTTCTTGATCTGTCCCCTAATTCCACTGACAGTCCGAATCATAGCACCTTCAAACTTGGCCACTTCCAAGGCAGAATTAAACATTCCCTACAGGAAAATGAACGAAAAACACATATACATAAAATCACGTATTTCACCCCTTAGTTCATCACTGGTATAAAAGTGACATTACTATGTCAAGAAGTACACAGCTCTATTTCACTTTTCCAAAGTGACATCAGACTGCTGTGGGCTCATTAACATGCTCATCACTGGTACCTTGGCAGAAGAAAGAGCAGAGACATATTTACTGGATGCTTTTACTGGACACCTGTCACTGGCACCCTGCGGGCTGGCTTGCAGCTCACACTGCATCATTTAAGTTCATCCATTTAAGTAAAAAGAGCTAGACAGATGCTGGCGGGATCATTACTTGCCATCACAAGAACATTTAGAATCTTCCCACGTCTTTTTCCTCCTGTGCTGTTGGGCATGGCACCCTCCAGTGCTCTGCCAGTCAACCACACCCCAAGCCCTCAGGATTCTAACTGTTTTTAATGAAAACATCTCCACTAATAAAACTTTCAACAAACGCTGCTCAAACCACCCTCTCCCAATACTGTAAAATATTGCACCCATTCTCTGAAATCTTGTCAAGCTTCTTCCAACCTGCTTTGTCTTTTTCCTTTCTTTTAGTTTATTACTATATGTGTGTAGTACATTTCTATGTTCCTTGTGGGAAGTTAGTGCATGCATATAACACATCTTAATTCCTTTTTTCATCTCCTTTCCCTTACTTTTCTTCCCCCTCCACTTTGTATTTTCTGCTTAACTATTACACAAATGTATCATTTTCCTCCTTTTGTTTTTTTTAAACACAAACCTAAGAGGAGGAACATAAACCCAGAGGAGGAGGCACAAATTTTTGGTATTAGTTCTCAGACAAGGTCGCATGAGAGTAACAAAGAGGCCTGGGCACTAAGTATCTTCTTGACTTCTTTTAGAGTGATAGCACATTTCATGCAGAAGTAAACACAAAGAAGTCAACTAAAAAATACCAAAGGAAAACATTCAAATACTATTCTAAAAACATGTCTGCATTTCAGAAGATCAGGAAAATCCAAAATATTCTAAAAACTGTAATTTTCTGAGGCAGAGATGATGCCACTTGTGGGAAATCTGACAACTTCATGTACGAGTCCCAGACAAAATACAGGCCCACTAAGGACACTGTGTTCAGTGACCTTCGTTCACATGGCTAAGGCATATGTGAATCACATGCAGGTCCTCTCATTATATGTATGAAAATATTCCAAAATCTGGAGAAATTTAAACTTTGAAACACTTCTGGTCCCAAACATTTCAGGTAAGAGATCTGAACTTGTACTGCAGCCTTCCTTGAACAAGTTTTTTGAACAAATGTTTATAAACATTTATAAATATGTCAGTAGATAGATATACAGACCTTAATAAATGAAGTATTCTTGAAAATTTTGTAAGGAAAACCAGTTAGCTTTAATTTCTTCACAATTTTTATGGATTTATCCAGATCAAGGACAACTCCTGTCGCAGCTATCCGGAAATCAGGCTGAAAGAAACCCCCAGAATTTGAGTATGTCAGCAGGATAGGGCCAGCCTGAGCTACATGGTGACTTCAAGACCAGCCTGAACTGCATAGTGAGACCCCGTCTCAAAAACAAACAAACCAAAAACACAAACACCCAGCAGGAGTTTCAACTCTCTGTGAAGCACTAAGTTACTTACAATCAGCTAAGAAAGAACAAAAGAGCATGTGAAAAGAGTATTTCAGCAAAGCATCAGAAGCGCAACACTGGCAGCTAAACTGACACCGATGGCTCCAGGGCCCTACTGACAGTGACTTCACAGCAAGGGAAAATTTGGAATGAAGAGGAAAAGCTAAAGTTAGCTGTAATATACAACAAGCTAAATTCTGGACTTCTGGGGCAGATTCTTCCACCTCCTCGTCATCTCTCTGTGAAACCTGCCCTGACCAGTCTCACACGGGGGTGCACGCTTGCTCAACTCCCCAGCAGAGGGGCCCCGGGTGAACTGGCTGCCCCGTGCCCCCAGAACAGGCACCATGCCAGCCCTTGGACAGCGCTGCTCCAATACTCCTCTGAGGCGCGAGAACCTGTGCTGTTACAGTTCTTCTACACCGCTCTTCTCTACTCCCAAGGACACAGGAAAATCAAAAGCAAACAAAAATTTACCATATACTACATGCTAAAAACGAGTGATTTCCAACTTAAAGATTCATGTATATGACTCAGATTCAAGATGAACTTCTGAAATATAATTTATGAAATAAAATAGCCAAGATATTTACCATTACACCACTGACAGACTGTATTGCCAAGAACCCAGTTCCCTGTGGAGTGATAGGACCTTAAACAAACAGGAAATAAGCTAGAGTGAGCCACACGTTTGGATTCTGCTTTACATACATACTCCAACCTCGTACCCAAGGAGACAAGCATTATGACAAACTGGTAGTTCATGAAATAAAAGAGCAAAACTTACTCATAAGGTCTAATAATGGGTATTAGAGAAATTTAGTTATTCTAACTCCATTTTACCCCAAAAGGTTGCTCCGCAGTGCATGTGCTGTGGGGTGTATTTTAGAAGCCTCTGTCGTCCATTGTGGTCTTCAATGTAATAGAGTGGGATGGTCTGAAACCTCCTCCACCCAACAGAAAAAATGATAGGATCTCGGGACTTCAGGATTTTCTTATACCAGCGATGTTTCTTCAGACGCATCTGAGAGGAGAAGTGTTGAACACGGCAGGGTGTACCCTCAACCTGGCATCCGCGCACGGTGGGCTGCCATGGCACATGCCCCACACTGCTTGCACGCCCAGAGCACCTACTGCACAGGCCCCATGCTGCCCTCGTTCCCACAGCACCCACCTCCCATTCCCCACTCTACCTTCACACCCGGTGCACCCACCTGCACATACCCCACGTTGCCCTCACTGTTGCCCAAGCCACCCAGAATAATTGGGTAGTGGGGGTCAAAGTTCATCACGAATTCACAGGGGACATTTTCAATCTCAATTCGGACATACATCCCAGGTCGAAAACCTTCATACTGAACTCTAGTTTCATCATCTTGATCTTCAAATTCTGCTTGGTTAAGCTACATATGAAGGGGGGGAAAAACAATAAAACCCCATCGTGCTGTTATCTTTAATTGACCTAAGACTAAAATTAAAAATAAGCTACTTATTAAAGGAACCATGGGCAGAATTCTTTTTGTTTGTTTGTTTGTTTTTGAGGCATCAGGGATCGAACTCACGACCTCACGCTTGCCAGGTAGGCGCTTATGCCACTGAACTAAAGTCCCAGCCCTATGTGCAGAATTCTTTAGGTTTTAGCCTCATCAAAAACAGTGGGTACAGGATGGGGAAATAGCTCAGTGGCACAGCGCCTGCCTGGCAAATGAGAGATCCTGAATTCAATTCCTGGTACCAAACAAAAAACAAAACAACAACAAAAACATGGGTAGCTGGGCATGGTGGCACATGCCTATAATTCCAGCACTAGGGAGGCTGAGGCAGGGGGATTCCTGCAACTTAAAGGCCAGCCTGGGCTATAAAGTGAGTTCAAGGCCAGCCTGAACTACATAGTGAAACCCTGTCTTAAAAAGACAAATAAAACAAAACAAAAAATGATGGGTATCTATGTCTGTGGTTGTTAGCTGTGCTGTATTCTCTCTTGCTCAGGACACCACAAACGCAGACAACTCTGAAAGGAGCCCACTGTACTATGAACAACCAGCTTCCCCGGGCCACACCTTCTTTCCTCACTGAAATTTCCTACTTTCCCTACTCCACATCAAACCCCGCAGTAACTTCAGCTGTCACCCTGCTTCACTGCTGCAGTTCGTATCTTCATGAGCACCCAAAGCCTCCTGCACTCACTGGGGGCCAGGGGGAGGTGACTGGATTGTGGAGGTGGGATACTCAGCAGCAGATTAGTCCACTGATGAGCCTATAGCTAAATGTGGTGTTGGGAGGTGACAGCTGGTGGAGGACATGAGGCGCAGAGGGCATGGCCTGGAAGGTGTATCTCCTCCCTCCTCCCCTGCTCTGGCTCTGAATTTTAACTGCCCTGCCATGAGCTAGCTCCTTCCCCTCTGGCATGACATTCTGTCTTGGAACCAACCAACTACCAAATGAAGCCTCCACAAACTCCTCATTTGCAGCCATTGCCTGTGTGCACCCTTCTCCTCCAGCGTTGGGCCACCACCTCAGACAGCTGGCTCAGCCCCAGGCAGGAAACACTCTAGCCTGGCCCTGAATCTCTGCAGAAATGCTTTGAACTGACTGAGGTGAG
>RJWT010044533.1:0-11775 GCA_004365215.1 Cuniculus paca
TCTTGCTCTTGCTCTTGCTCTTGCTCTTGCTCTTGCTCTTGCTCTTGCTCTTGCTCTTGCTCTTGCTCTTGCTCTTGCTCTTGTTCTTGCTCTTGTTCTTGCTCTTGCTCTTGCTCTTGCTCTGCTTATCATCCTCCAGTATAGCCGTCCCTCAGTTTCTGCAGGGGATTGGTCCAGAACCTTTCAGAGCTACCAAAGTCTGCAGAGTCCAGTTTCTGATGTAAAATAGCATGTTATTTGCATATGGACAACATTTATCATCCCCTATACTTTAAATCATCTGCAGGTGTCCTTACTATACCTAATACAACATAAATGATTTGCAAATAGTTGTTGTATTGTTTAGGGAATAATGACAAGCAAAAAGATGTCTGTAATATTTATATGTTGCAGTTGTTTGAATCTATGACTGTGGAACACAGGGATATGGAGGGCTGACAGTATTCTCATGGCTTGCTTCCTTATTCAAGATGGTCAGACACCCATCTTCAAAAATGACTTCTTTATTAATTGGGACATAACTATTCAACTGCTGTGCTCTGGATACTTTAAAGATGTTCCTGAGATACTAATTCCTTCATCTTCCGAGTTTTGCTTCTGAACAGAAACATGATTATCCGTTTATTCCAATGCAATGTACAAAATTGGCCATATCCTAAGCACACTCATCTATTAAACATTTAGAAGCATAATAGGTTCAGAACCAAAGTAACAGTGATGTAAAGCAGAAGGATATTTCAGTTTCAATCCAGAGGTAGACAATTAGAACTGCTTTGGAATCTAAGACGTCCTCTAAGAAACCAGGATTCGTCTATTTTGCTGTTCTGCCCTCTGTTGCTCTTGTTTACATGGTCCTAGTTAGACTACTAATAGGACATAAGCAAAGATAGAATGAATTAAGAGAGTAGGGAGTGTCCAGAAAAGAGCATCCCCTCCTTTAACCATGTGATTTTGAATTTGCATACATTATTTCTAGCCATATCTAGTTGGCCAGAACTTCTCTGAGATTTAAGTCTGTAATCTGAAGAGGACTACTCTGTTATGACAAGGAATAAGGAGAGAATGTATTTGAGCATAGGAAACTAGCTGTTTTATGGTGCTAAACTCTAGGAATAAAATACCACACTCTCATCTATCTAGCTGCTTTCAAAGTCCTTATAGTAAACTCTGGCTTACTGTAACCCTTGCATTTGGCAGTAATCATGTCTTAGTTAAATTGTGGCAATAAAACTCAAACCTCTATTTCAAGTCGTTTTGGAAAGAGAAGTAGACTCAGGGTCCCCAGGACCTGGATAACCTTACAAGACTGTGAGCCCTATATAACTGTAAGTGAAATGGTTTGTAAATGTACATTTATATAGTATAATACTCATAAGCATAAGTCCTGAAGCCAGACTACCTGAGTTTAATTTCCAGGATCTATCATGTGCTAGATTTGTGAATGGAGTAATTTTTTTATGCTACCTACCTATGATCAGTTTCCCTATTTGAACCATAAGAGTGATAGGATAACTAGTTCACAGAATTGCTATAGGGACTAAAGTGAGTTAATATATTTAACTCATATATAATAGTGTCTCACTATGTAAAGTACTGTTTAAATACTAGCATTACTAACTATTATATGTATTCTTTGGAGGAGCCAATTTTCTGTTTTTGTTTTTGTTTTTGTATTTGATTTGAGACAAAGTCTCACTATGTAGTTCAGGCTGGCCTTGAATTCACTGTATAGCACAGGCTGGCTTCAAACTCATGGCAATCCTTCTGCCTCAGCCTCCTGAGTGCTGGGATTACAGTTGTGCACCACCATGCCCAGCTCCAGTTCTCAATCTGATTATCAGTAAAGTCTGTTATAAATTTCAGTTAATATTTTAAAGAAACCTCTTCTCCAGTTTGTGATCTGCATTAAATTCAAACTTTAGGGCTGGGGATCTAACTTAGAGGTAGAACACTAGACAAGCAGGCATGAGGCCCTGGGTTCAATCCTACACTACAGTAATAATAATAATAACAACAGTAAACTTTAATCAAAAATCATATGATCCTCATAGTGCAGAAGTTTTTTGAGTAGAATTTGTCTTTTCTTTTAAAGAGTTCTCTTGTCTTCAAGTTTACAGCTCTATGCTACTTTGTTTTTGTTTTTTCTTTTTGTTTTTTGTTTTGTTTTTTTGTCTTTTTGAGACAGGGTCTCACTATGCAGTTCAGCCTGGCCTTGAGCTCACTTTGTAACTCAGGCTGGTCTCAAATTCACAGTGATCCTCCTGCCTTAGCCTCCCGAGTGCTGGGATTACAGGTGTGTGCCACCAAGCCCAGCTTACTTTTTTAATATAATAGAAATTTGCGTTTACTTTAATTTGTTTATATTATCACACTTTTTTATAAAATTCAAATTATTGATTTTAGAGTTTAATTTAAAATAGAAATTGGTTTCTTTTCCTTTTCAGAAACCTTGTGGAGCTAGTTCTATATGACAATTTGAACATCAACAAGTTGCAAATATAACTGTAGAAGTGAGTTGGGCAGTAGAGGTGTGAATAAGCAGTGAATTTTTGTTTTTGTCATTTCTTGAATTAAATAAAGTGAGATTGAGCCAAATTAGAGCACAGCTGAAACTATTACATCCTCTTAAAATAATGAGGAAATAAGAACCTATACAGCTGTTCTTTTTCTGAACAGTGGCATAGTAGTGAAGAAAAAGAGATGCTTCAGTATTATTAGCAGTGAACTCATTGTTTTACAGTAAATTGCCAAATGTCATATTTAGTGTCATTTTTTTTTTACAAAGCCAAACTAACAATAAATGTCCAGTACTTTATTATGTATCTCCCATAGTTACACAGAACTTGAAAAGTATTTGCATTTTAAATTGTTTTTGCTAAATCTTAAACAATTTTGGCAAATTGGTTGGTATCATAACTGGAACTTAAACACAAAACAGCTGTTGTTGAGCTAATACCATTTTCATAATGTGAATATGCTTTCAGTTAACAAACTGAAATGAACTGTTAAACATCACCACTTCCATGTTTAACTACTGTTTGACTTTCTCATTGACTCATTTGCTTTCTCAATACATTATTTACTTTAAGTCAAAGAGGAAGAATTTTATTTAAATAATCCATATTTTTTGCCCATCTGCAGAATGTACTGAAGAAAAATGGGGATTTCCAATGTGCCAGTATTTAAAGGAGGAGAGATGGTGCTGTGGTCATAATGCCAGAATGTCAGCATGTTTGGTATGGTTGTATTTTTCTTAGAGTAAAAGTTTTATACAGATACAGAGTTTGTTATTTTTGGCTTATACCATGCATTACATTCCAAATTTTGCAGAATACCATCATTAATGCTTTTATGTGTTACAGATTATGAGAAAAAATGATTTTCATTTCAAACATTATCTACTCCACATAACAAATATTTGCATGTTATTAATTGCATAAAATGTACCAACTACCAAATCTTAAACACAGAATCAGTTTTAGTTCTTTATACATAGCCTTATGACATCTTTGTTTGTAGAAATCATTTGCTCTCATAATTTCTTTATGAAATGGAAAAATATTAAGCTACCTGGGATATAAAGTACCTAGTTAAATAAAAACTTTATTATGGTTGATTTGACTAGTGTCCTTAGACCTAGAACATTTTAATCCTTTGTGCTCTTCCTTCATGGCACAATGCTGGTTTACAAAGAATAGTATATGCGATTGTTTGTGATCAGAAATTTGAAATATTACATTCATATTGGATGAATAAATCCACAGATCTAAATTACAGAATGAGGACTATAGTTAAGTCTCTTGTATTATACACTAAAGTTTTCTGGGAGTATATTTTAGATGCTTTTACCACATACACAAAGATAATTTTTAGGCCGGGGATCTAGCTCAGCGGCCTAAGCACCTGCCTGGCAAGCACAAGGTTGTGAGTTCAATCCCCGGTGCCGCAAAAAAAAAAAAAAAAAAGATAATTTTTAGATAATAGGTTATATTGCTTATCTAAAATAATCATTTATATATGTATCAAAACATTACATGTATATCAAAATATAAAATACTTTATATATTAAAAGTGTGTTATAAAAATTTTTAAATAAAATGTAGTTGGTGGGATAATATATTTAATGCCCAATCAGAAGTTAAATTAAAGCCCATCATCTCTATGTTGATTACGTAGTAACATAAGAAATAGCGTACCAGTATTCTAGATTATATATCCTAGCATTATCTTAGAAATCTGTTTGTACTCAAATAATAGTTTCCATAGTCCTACTTAAAGTACCTTCTGGAAATTTGTCATGTTCCTTCCTTTTATGTGTGAATGCTACTTGTTCAGAATCCTGTTGGACTGACAGGTCATTCTTGATTGATGTGGTTCCCAAAATGCTGGCAGCCAGATTTATACTCTGCAGGCAAGAAATTCAAGTAGTCTTTTCTAGTGAATACGATCTGAGAGATAATACTTAAAGTTTCTGACAGCAAGGATTTTGCTGTAAAACAGGAGTATATTTCTCTACGGTGACACCCACAATTAGTAGTACTCTGTCTTGGTTACTTTTTTCTTGTTGCTGGAACAAAATACCTGACACCCAAAGTGAAGCAAGGAAAGGTTTATTTAGCTTACAGTTTCTGGAGATTTCAGTCCATAATCAGCTGTCTCCAAGGCAGGGTGACATGACACTGGGGCAACACTTCACGGCCAGAGCCAAAAAAAGGGTAAAACAAGCCTCTTCTCCTCCCTTATATTGTACACAGGCCACCCCTCTCCCCACTGCAGGGCGGGTGTAGCACTCACAAAATCTCTTTTTCCTCTTTTGCACAGGATAAGGATATTTACCAAATAAGAAACCTGGCTCCCTGCTGAATCTCTCAGTTAAACTTCTAAACTTCTCAAGTTGACACAATGTAACAACCGTAACATACTCAGAAGCATAAATGTTTTCTAATCAGGTCAATGATCAGCAGACCACCAGCAATCACTAATTATCTAAGGATAATACTAATTTTATATATATATATATATATATATATATATATATTTTTTTTTTTTTTTTTTTTTTTTTTTTTTGCAGCACCAGGGATTGAACTCGACCTTGCGCTTGCCGGGCAGGCGCTTAGACCGCTGAGCTAGATCCCCAGCTAATTATATTTTTTTTAAATTAAAAAAAGCTACTTGGTGAAAATGGAAAATATCCAAAATAAAATAACATAGAATGACTATTAATATCCTTTAAGAGAGCTAAAATATTACATTGTATTCAAAACAAGAATGATTGTGATAAAAATAAACGTGGTTCAAAATACTAAAAAAAAGTTTTCCTGAGATATAAATCCCATTAATGGAGACCATGTTGCTCCTAAGAACTTTCCCTGACCCGTAGCAGCTCCTCATGGAACACCCCTTTCCTGAGGTCCATTCCAGTCCTTGCTCACCTTGATTTCTTTCGGTACATCTTTGCTCTATAACTGATCTTTTTGAAAAATATTCAAAGTTTAGATATTTTTCATTTTGTTTTGTTTTTGCTTTTTTTTTTTTTTGTAGAAAATACCTTTCAGAATAGGTAGATATGAGTACTAAATAGGTAAGGGTACTAAATTTGTTCATTTTAGTAAAGATTAAATTGCATATTCATTAAAAATAATATTTTAATGTTATATGTAAATTTATTTACCTATCTCATGTATACATATAAATATCCTTGTATTTATTTGATTATTTAGCTACACTAAACATGAGTCCAAACTGTATCATTTCATTTCTTTGTCTTTTAATTCTTTCTGAAATTCAAGGACTATGCATAATTAATGTGTATATGTGTTTGTATGTGACACGACTATTACAAATTCACCCTAAATTATATAAACATACTCATTAACATTCTTTAATGATATTAACACTTTTAAGTGTACAAACTTACGTGTTATCACTTAATTCATCTTTCTAAGTGGGACTTTTATAGATCCTTTACTATATGTTTATAAATGTTAGAAGACAACATATATCAGCAGTCTTTGTCTTGTTCTCTCTCCTTTCCAGGCATTGGAGCGGGTTGCAATAGGCCAAGGGGTAAGTGAGAGTGTTTACTTTAATTCGGCTAATGAATGCAATAGTTTTTTTTCCCATCAAGCCCTCTTCATACTTGACCTGCTGATGAACTGAAAACCTGATGGATTTTAATAAATATCACCTCTACTTGTCACCACCACATATTCAAATCTATACATGTTCTATGTGTTTACTTTAAAAGTGAAGTGAACTCTTCAGAGAAGTAAATTGAGCTTTTAGGAAAGTTTCCATATTACACTCTTATACGAGCCTCTCATTTCTTCATATTACATTAAGCAGTCTATAAATATGTCTAAAGAATATTGTTGCTGACTGTAAAGCTTTTATGGACTTAGTTCAAGCAAAGATAAACAAAATATAACATTCAGTGTATTATTTAACTACTATCCAAAATATATATTTCAATTGATTTTTTTTATAATTTTTATTTATTTGATTTAGTCATAAATTGCAACAGCCAAATGGACCTCCAAATAAAAACAGAAACTTAATATATTCCCTAAATATACATATAATTACATTGTTCTCCACTTTATATTCAGCAGGCACATAAAAAATTTTTAAGAGATTTTTAAGGCTTTTTACAAGATTATTCTTATTGGACCTGAATTTTACACATCTCCCTTTTGCTTCTTTTCAAGCAAAATTAATAATGTCAATTTGAATTTTTTTAAAAATAAGATAGCAAAAACAAGTTTCATTTACTTACTCTAGGCCAAGAACATTGCTAACTACCTTATATATTGTTGTTGTATAACTTACTAATTGTGCCTATCTAAAATTTGATTAAAAACTGTTTCCTTGGGCATTAGAATTTGTTTTAAGTGTATGAGTTTTAGTGTCAGACTGTTGTTTTGTGTCCTATCCTTCTTGTGTACTGGTTTAGTGACTGGATACATATGTATCATAGTTTCTGTATAGCTTTATTCTTCATCAGTAAAATAGAAAAAATAAGACTTAGAAACAATACTTTTCTCATAGGGTTGTTGTTAATGATTGAATGAATTAAACATGTAAAATGCTTAAAACAATATCTAACACATAGTATGTACTCAGTAAAAAACAGTATCTAGCATATAGTATGTGTTCATGTACTCAGTAAAAGTTAGCAGTTGTTGCTAATATAGACAATTAATAATTATGATTGTGAAAATAATATTTAAATCTAACACAGGCTTGATAAAGTATACTTCAAAGTTTTATTCATCAATTAAGGTAATAAATGCATGGTACTATGAGGTATGCACTGTCATCCCATAGTGCACATGAAGAAAGTACAAGGTTATGAATGCTGAAATTTGAACATGTATCTTACTCTGAAGTTCAAGCTCTCAACTACTGTACCATGTACCACCTATGGGTCTGGGACAAGAAAGAAATTTTATTGTAGTAGTGCTCAAAGATGTATTTTTTAACTTTCCAGATATCTGATCATAGTTCCAATGATTGTTATCAATTAGGTATTGCTCCAAACTTACATGAGAACTTGATATGCAGCAGAAATTTATGTGTTCTAGCTCCTTTAATTACAAAACTCTGACTTTCAGCTTAGTGTCCTTTCCACAAGACTTTATAACATGCCTATCTAATACATATGTTTTAAGGGTGTACATTTTCTGAATCTCCCACTTTTAAAATGCATTACAAGTGGTAAGTAGATTTAACACTTGTGAGGGAAAGTGAATTCCAATCTGTATCTAGTTTATTCCTGGAGTAGTCAAGCACAAGCTGCTTAGGACATATTGACTCCCTTCCCACTCACCCTCATCTGTATTTACTAGGCTAATAGTCCTAGTTATTCCAAGAATGTATATTGGAAGGGAATGTATATTGGAAGGCACTTCATAATACTATTCCTTTTCTTTAGGCAACAGCTGTAAAGCTCTTATTTACTTGGGGTAACTTGGGACTGATGATTTACTGTATTCTGTTTGTATTTCCTTATGCATTCCAGTTATGTGTGTTCTCTTGCTTAAAATGCATTTCTTAATCTTTCAGTTGACATTTTACACTCAGTTCTTCAATAATAATTGTACATTTATTTATAAAATATCTTGATACCATTTTATATAATGTTTCAACAGCATGAGAAAGAAGTTTTTAGGAGTCTCATAAAATTAAGGTTTTTATCTCACCACTAAGCAAACAAAAATTTAAGATCTATGTAAATAATTTATAGTATTAATAATATTTTACTTCATGGAATAATAGACTTACCAAAATGCCTTAAAGTTCCATAGAACATTAAAAGATTACATGTTAATAAATAAAAATATTTCAAATTTTTTTAATGAGGGAAAGGAAAATTTTCAAAGAAATGAAGGATAGATGATAGAGATTTTTGTACTATAAAAAAATGCTACTCAAGATGAGAAAATGTCAGATGGAAAATATATCTGGAGATAAGGTATTCTAGATTAAGTGTTTTGGTTGTTATGGTTTTCAAGGGAAGGAAAGTTTTGAAGTTAGTAGGTTTCGTCTGAAGTCAAGGATTTGTATTTGGGAAGAGATTTTTGCATAGGAAAATTTGTCTTCATTTGTCTCCGTTCTTTTTTGCATAGAAATTGTACCTTTTGATGTTATAAATTTAAGTATGAGCACTCAAGTATGCATATGGGTCTACTTTCATTGAGTTATTTCATGAGTTGATTTGGGGACTTTGGTATCCCTAACACTGTTTCCTCCTGGAATCAGCTATCACAGTATTCCTGCCTTTCAGAGGGGACATAATTTGTATTCTTTCAAAGTATTGTATTAAGATGCTGTAAGTCAGGTGCTATCCAGTGACTTAAGATCAAGAGAGAATACTTAACCCTCACCCCTTAACTGCCGGTTTTTTGTAGTCTCAGCACCACAGTGTGGGAACTCAATATTAGGTAGGGTAAGGGATGGTAGAAGAGGTTTTCTGTTTGAGCCCAGGTGAAGGTATTTGTGTGTGTACTAACTCCATCTGAATGCATTCAAACATATTTATCTCAGTTGAAGACAAAGACAACAATTTTTTACTTCAGAGGAAAATAGAAGTTATAAAAGGATACGTACATTCCACTGAGCCTTATCTTTAAAACTTTACCAGTCATTGAACATTTAGTTTCAACTAGTCAAAGGGATTCATTGTTGTTCTTTGTTCCCCCTTGCTCATTTTTCTTTTTCTTTTCTGTTTTCATTAGTAACCTTACCTCAAAGCTGTGTTGTTGTTGCTAACATTGTTTTCTGTTGGATGTTCCTGTGCTATCGCTATTAAGAGATCTGTGGGGAATATGGATGTGGTTCTGGTGACTTTTGTCACTAAACTTGTGTTGCTGGACTAAAGTGTTTTTTTCTCTGATAAATACTACAGTATTTTTTTCACCCTCTGCTTCTTTGAAACTCTTGTCTTTCTGTGGCACCTTTCTTTTCAACCATTCCTTCTTTCCTTTTGAAAGTATCTGAACAGGACACCTGCCATTTCTCTCCTAACAGTGCTGTCTTGCTATGAATTTAAACTCTTGCTTCCTTTCCAAGGCTCTACTTTTCAACTCTGCAGTAGCTACAGGAATAGTTCTGTTATTTTCTTACTTAGGTAGTATCTTTCTCTTTCTGATTATGAATCTGCTAGTTGATATTGTCCCTGTTATACTGCATTAGGACAAAGCCACATTTTCTTCTGTTTTACACACATTCTTCCAACTCTTACAGCCTTAAGAGCTGATGAGGCTATTCTTAAGTTTATTAAAAAATAAAGGAGGAGGATCAAGGGTTGGAGGTATACAGGGAAGAAAAAGGGGATGAGAAAAGGAATTAAGATATGTTTTGTGCATATACCAGCTCCACACAAGGAATGGAAACATTATACACTATAGACATAAACTAATGAACTAAAAAAAAGCGGTTCATTTCTACATTTTTAAACTGATAAGTACCTCATTTGGGGCAATGGATCATTTTTATTAAATATGTCTTTTCTTCCTTATTCACTGTTTCTTTTATGGTTTCTTCTGTTTTCTTGTACAAGTACATTCATGGTGGAAATTAGTCCAAGGAAATATTTTACCCTAAAATGAAAGTTTTATAAAATTCTCATTTTTTTATAACAACACAGTTAGTTCTCTTGACATTCACAACAGTCTGAACTCTATTATTAACCCAATTTTTGTTTGCATTTTTTCTTATGGTTATATATGTTTGCATTTTTTTCAGCTATCTACTGAGTCACTGTTCTATCGTGCAGTTCTTCAAGATATTATTAAAGATTGTTATGGCATCACCAAATGGTATGAGGATTTTATTTTCATAAGCATAACTATACTATACATGAAGTAATTTTTAGTCTTCAAATGGATTTATTGAGTCATTGTTAGTAAAACAAATTCTGAACTTGAATTAATGTAAGTAACGAAGTATGCAGCAACTATATCTTAGGTTAGTCATCTTTTAACATTGGGACTCTAATGATTCCTTGTTTTCTCTTAAAGTTTGTTTTAGTGCTAAAGTGATATATGCAGAACATGCTTTTTGAAGTATGAAAATGTTATATTTAAGTGATTCTGTGACCGTATAGTCTTATGAGTAGCAGTGTATTTTTAGATTGTCTTCATAAGCAGTACAGAATAAACCTTAACTGATTAGAGCAGACACCATCATAGTTACTCATTTCAGCCATTCCTGTCTATTGGTAAGATAGTGGCTGTGCATATATTGTTTGTTTGTTTGTTTGTTTGTTTTCCTAACTGCTTATACAGAGAGGCAAGGGATGGGATACTGTTTGATCAGTATCCTGTGTATTTGCAATCTCAGCAGATTTCAGGAGTACTTTTGCTAATTACTGTCTTAGGATTCTGATAGCTATTTGGTATAACAAAATTATTTTTTAAATTAAAATGAATTTTAAGATTCTTAAAAACAAGTCTGTACTTATTAACAGAAATAGAAGGGATTTTTAGATTAGCTATTTCTAAAGGTATTTTTATTGATAGAATTACTACATATAAGTATCTACATAGACTACTAGTTTCACATTATCATTCCTATATAGGTAACAGCCATATCTTTATCTTAATGTCTAGCAATGAGTTCTTCATACTCTTCTAAAGACCAGCTCCTTATTTAGAACTCACACTGAAATGCTAATCTTTTTGAAAAATAATAGTCATAAAGTTGTGCAAATTCATATCATTCCAATATTGACTATCTGCCTTAGACCTTAAATTTATTCATAAATGTATTTATTTTTCTCTTAAACACTTCTTAAATTTGTCTCTGTTCTTTTTTAAATTTTTCTGCTCAGTTAAAATTTCAGATCTTTTGAACTCTGTATTACTGCCTTCCTTTGCTGCACAGAAGGTAGATATTTATTATATGTCTTCTCTCATTCCAGAACCTCATTGATCTTTGAGCACGTTTGATCATGTTGATAATTGTTTTTTTCTAAAGTCTCTTCCTCTCTGTCTTCCATTATGTTGCATTCTTCTGAGTTTCTTTCTCCCATGCTGAACATTCATCTTAAATCCCAGAGTCATCTGCCAATTTGTTATTAGGCAGACGTAAGCCAGTGAACAAAAAAGACAGACAAAACTTTCAATGCAGTGATACTTCTAGTGAGACAAAAGTTAAAGAGTTCATCCCTGCCTAGGATGAAGACTCAGGAATAATCTAGATAAAACACTCAGAGTTAGATCCCTAAAGGTTTACACTGTAAAAGTGAGATTCAACTGAAATATAACAATCTTA
>RJWT010044534.1:0-11763 GCA_004365215.1 Cuniculus paca
GAAGTAAAAAAATCTTAAAAATTTAGTTATGGGTCTTATTTTCAGACGTTATAAAGAAAACTGACCTTAGTCTTTAATAAAAGAAGAGGAAAAGTATTCTTTCTCTGTTGTATAGATAGTGATTCTTTGGGTGAGGAGAGTTAATTACACCCCTGGAAGGCTGCATGTTTTCCTTTCTCAAGTTTTCCATGATAATAAGTTGGAGCCACTGTCGACCTGTGACTATGGGCACTTTTAGTAAATAGCTAAGCAAGAGTATGGTACGGCCAAGCTTCTTGTTCACATTTTGTTGTTTTGGTTTTTTTTGTTGAGACAAGGTCTTGGCTGTGTAGTTAAGGCTGGTGTTGAACTCACCGTGTAACCTAGGCTAGCCTTGAGCTAATGGCAATCCTCCTGCCTCAGCCTCCCAAGTACTGGGATTACAGATGTACACCACCATGATCAACATTGTTCACATTTTAAAAACTACAGCCCCCCATCTTCCTTTCAATTCCAAGTGGAAGATGTTCTTTTAAACTCCTGATTACTTGATTGTCTCTATACCTGCACTTAACTTCTTTTCTCCTGCTTTTGAATGAAAATGTGTTGACATTGCAGATAATATTTTCACTGTGTATGTGGTGTTATACTTGGAACTGTAACACTGGGAGTGCCAGTTTAAAATGTATCATCTCTCTTCTGCTTTTTGTAACTCTTAATTGATAGTTCATGTCTTCCACATTTATCCCATTACTTCCTAGCATGTTGTTTTTGGTCCATTTCCATACAAAAAATTTTGCTGAGATACTGAATTGAATTACAGTGAATTTAATAGATAGGAATGTTGAGTATTTATTAAACAATTTCATTCAGGTTCCCCAATAAGGTTCACCTTCGAAAGTATTCGTTCTGTTCTCTTACATATATTCACCAAGTTGTGTAAACCACTAATTCCAGAACATTTTTATCATCCCTAAAAAGAAATCTCTTGGCCATTAGCAGTCTGTTTCTATTACCCTTCTCCTGGCAACCACTAATCTATTTTCTGTCCCTATGGATTGGCTTTTTTGGACAGTTGATATAAATGGAGCAATACCATATGTGGTCTTTTGTGACTAGCCTCGTTGCTTTAGCATATTTTTGAGGTTCATCTATGTTATAGCATGGATCAAGATTTCATTCTGTTTTATAACCAAATAGTCCGCTGCATGGATCTGTCGCATTTTGTTTCTTCATTCATCAGTTGATGGATATTTGGATTGATTCCACTTTTTGTCCATTATGGGTAATAGAAACATTCACATACAAGTTTTTGGGGGGTTTTTTGTTTGTTTGTTTTGTTTTTGTTTTTGTTTTGGTACACCTTATTTTCATATTCTTTTTTGAGGAGAGGAAGGTATATACCTAGCAATGAAATTGCTGGATCATATGATAACTATATTTAACATTTGGAAGGAACTACCAAACTGATTTCGAAAGTAGCTGTACTATTTTATAGTTTTTCAGGTTCATACCCAGTTGCTCTTGTGCCATTTGTCCAAAAAACGAACCTTACTCTGAATTGTCTCAATACCCTTATCAAAAGTCATGTAGTATGAGTTTAGCTCTCTACTCTGAATTTGGTTCATTTATTTGTATCTGTTCTTATAACAGGATCACACTGTCTTGGTTTTGTAGCTTTTAAGTTTTGAAATCAGAAAATGTGAGTCCTCCAATTTTGTTCTTTTTCACACTTTAGTTATTCTAGGTTCTTGTATTTCCATATGGATTTTAGAATCAGCTTTTCAGTTGCTGCAAAAAAAGCCAGCTGGGGGATTTTGTTATGGATTATCTTTAATCTTTAGATTGCGTAGGGGAGAATATGAACATGAGTATCTTCATTTATTTTGATCTTTAATTTCTTTCAGTTAAACTTCAGAGTTATCAGTCACTAAATCTTGTACTTATTTCATTAAATTTATTCCTAAATACATTACTCTTTTTGATGTTATTGTAAAATAAAATCATTTTCTTCACTTCATTTTCAGATTGCTCACTGCTAGTATATAGAAATTGAGTTTTTTTATATATTGTTCCAGTATCTTCCAACCTTGCTGACTTATTTATTCTAATAGTGTTTTAATGTGTGTGGGTTCCTGTGAATTTTCAATATTTTATTTATGGATCATCCATAAATAAAAAGTTTCCACTTCTTCATGTCCAACCTGGATGCTTTCTATTGCATTTTCTTGCCAAATTACCCTGTGACTAGAACCTCCAGAATGGTGTTGAACAGAAACATCCTTGTTTTGTTCTTGATCTTAGGGGTTTAGCATCTAATCTTACCATTAAATATGATGTTAGCTATGTGTTTTGTCAGGAAGAAAAATGACCTTTTGTTCCTTGTTTGTTTTTATGTCTGTGTCTGAGATGGTTTTTTGGGAGAGAGTTGCTTTTTTGTTCATTTTGCTTTTGCAGATCTGGGGCTCAAACTGCATATTAGACAAGTGCTTTGCCACTGAGCTACTCTCCCAGTCCTGTTTATGTTTTTATCATGAAGAGATAATTGATTTTGTCAGTTTTTTCCTATATCTGTTGAAATGATCTTCTGGGTTTGTTCTTTTTCTGTTGGCATTACACACTACATTTACTGTTTTACAGGTAATAGACTAACATTGCATTACTGAAATAAATCCCAGTTGGTCATGGTGTAGAGCTGTTTTTATGTTCTGGGTTTGATTTGCTTGGATTTTGTTGAGGATTTTTATGTGTGTATTAAAGGATATTGTATGTATTTTCTGTTGCAATGTCTTTGTCTGATTTTGATATCAAGGTAAGACTAGCGTCATGGAATGACCTAGAACAGTGATGGTGAACCTTTTATAGCATTCAGTGATAACAAACAGCCCACTGTAGAATGCGTCCCATTGGTTTGCCACCACTGACCTAAAGTATATTTCCTCCTTTTCTATATTTTGGAAGACTTCTTGAAAGCAGTATTTTATAGGGTTCTGTATAGGGATCTCATATATGTTTTATTAGATTTATTCTAAGGTATCTTTTTTTTTAAGCTAATACTTGTGCTTTTTAAGTTTTGTTTGTTAGACTTGTATAGAAATGCCATTGATTTTCTTTAAGATATATCGTTATATTAAAGAACCTTCTTAATTTATTCTAAAGTTTATACTCAAATGTACAATCATAATCATCTCCAAGAACTATACCTTTTCTTATATTATACTATATATTATTATACTGTTATACTATTAACTAGGACCACACCATAATATTATCTGAAGAAGTGGGATCTCCTTGTCTGGTTTATCATATAAAGGAGAGACCTTCCACTGTTTCACCATTAAGAGTGTTCTGGGCTAGGGTATGTGGCTCAGTGGTAGAGTGCTTGCCCAACCATGTGAAAGGTCCTGGGTTCAATCACCCGTACCAACCAAAAAAAGTGTTTTGTAGGTGTCTTTTATTCTGGTATAGTTCTCTTTTGTGCTTCATTTACTATTAATTTTTGTCATAACTGGATTAAATTTTTCTCCCCCAGTTCTGGGGCTTGAATCCAGAGCCTCACATATGCTAGGCAAGCATTCTACCTCCCCAGTAGTTTTGTTTTTTTAAGTCAGTCTCTTTAAATTTCCCATGCTGACCTCAAGTATACACCTGTGATCCCCGCACTCTGAGACTGAGGCATGAGGACTACAAGTGTGAGCCCAGCCTGTGCAACTTAGCAAGACCCTGCCTCAAAAATAAAAAAGAACTACTAGAGATGTAGCTCAGTATGAAGGCCCTGGTTTCTAAATATTCTCTTAGGATTCGTGCATCTATATTAATATAAAGCATTGGTCTATAATTAGCCTTTCTGTGTGTGTGATACCTTTTATCAGGTTATGCTGGCCTTATAGAGAGCATTTGTCAGATTTGTCCTTCATGAAATATCAACATCATTACTTTAAGTGTTCGGAAGAATTGAACAATGAAGCTATTCATATTTTTAAGAAAACTAAGATTTCTCAGATTTTTTTTTAACTTATCTCTTGGTAAATTGTGTTTCTACAAGCAGTTTTTCTATTTTGTATAAATTTATGAATTTGTTGACCTAAAATTATTCATAATATCCCCTTTATTAATACCTGTAGATCGGTAGTGGTTTCAGCTTTCATTTCCTATGTTAGTAACTTAGACCTTTCCTTGTTTCTTCATCAGCCAAAACCAACCTTTGAGGGTTGGCATATAACCTAGTGGTATAGTGTCTCCTAGCATGTGTGAAGCCCTCAGTTTAATCCCAACACTGCAAAAACAAACACAAAACTTAATATTTATCTTTTTTGTTGTTGATTTTATTAGTCGTATCTTTTCTGCAGCATTGATTTCTATTCTTTCCCTTTCTCTGGATTGAATTTGCTGGGATTTGGTTTTTTGTTTGGTTTTTTGTCTTTTTGAGACTGGCTTTTGCTGCAGTTCAGGCTGACCTTGAACTCACTTTGTAGCCTGGCTGGCCTCGAACTCAGGATCCTCCTGCCACAGCCTCCTGAGTGCTAAGCTTAGGATGCCCATCTAATTTGCTGTTTCAGTATTTATCTTTGAGATGATCTTTAGACACTGGATAGGCCTTGAAGTCAGATTTTTATCTCCCTGTCAGTATGAGACTTCCAATTCTGTTTAACTTTGTAGTTCCTTAGGAATTGTTTTCTGTGCAGTTTTCTGTCTTCTTTGGTAATATACTGTTTAGTATTGGCAAACATGTTGAAGGAAAAATACATACAGAGTATTGGTTCTTTTTCTTAAAGTTGTGTTTCACCGCAGTTTCTGCTGAATCTTGGCTGCTTGCTTTGCCTGAACTCAACTCTGGGCTATTTCTCTGTTGTGCTCTCAGCCTCAGTTTCTGAATCTACAAATGTGGGTCATCAAGTATTTGGATTATCTCAAGAAAATAGTAATTAATGCAGTCACCTTGGTTCATTTCCTTTTCTTGTAGACCCCTGACACATCAAGTCTTATCTGCCTTCTTGTTTTCCAGCTGTGAAATACTCGTTTTATTTTGTTTTGTTTTGTGTTTTGTTTTGTTTTGTTTCGTTTTGTTTGCGGCACCGGGGATTGAATTTATGGCCTTGCACTTGCCCAGCACTTAGGCCACTGAGCTAGATCCCTAGCCCTTGTCTTTTTGAGGCAGGGTCTCACTATGCCGTTCAGGCTGGCCTTGAGTTCACTTTGTAGCCCAGGCTGGTCTCGAACTCAAAACGATCCTCCTGTCTCAGCCTCCTGAGTGCTGGGATTACAGGCGTGAGCCACCACGCCCAGCAAAACACTCCTTTTTATATTCAACTTTTATGGCTATTTTTGGAGAGAGGGCTAGTCAGACATTAGTTACTATATATTGGCTTTATATAGGAGGCCACGAGCCAGGCACAGTGCCACACTTCTGTTTCCTGAGTATGGAGGGATGTGGGGCAAGAGGATCGCAAGTTCTAGTCCCATTTGGTCAACTTTATATGACCCTGTCTCAGAATTTACAAAACAGAAAAGACTGGGGCTGCAGCTCAGTGGTGGAGCATCCCTATGTTTGATTGCCTAGAACTACATAAAATTTAAAAAGCCACGATATACTCTGAAACATTACCATGAGTTGTATTTTGTTTAGTTTGCTCTAAAGTGTCTCCAGGGCCAGGGATTTAGCTGAGCAGTTCAAGCACTTGCTTAGTAAGTACAAGGTCATGAGTTTGATCCCCGGTACCAAAAAAAAAAAAAAAAGTCTCCATCCAAAGACTTTTGAGGTCATAAGAAATTTTTATTTCTACTAAAACAACTCTTACAGTTTTTAAATTCTTGAGATCTTGTTGTTTTTGTGTTTGTTTGTTTATAGACAGGGTCTCACTGTGCAGCCTAGCCTGGCCTCAAACTTGAAGTGATCTTCCTGCCTCAGCCTCCTGAGTGATGGAATTACAGGTGTGCACCGTGCCCAGCAAATTCTTGTAATTTTTAAAAATAACTTTCTGTCATCACTTTTTTCTGCTTTCAGTAGTAGTTAACTGTTTTTTAATTTGCTGTTTTCAGTTCGTCATGTTCAATATTAATCAGATTTTATGACTGATTAAATCTGAATAGATTTAATAAGTTTTACTTGAGTGTGTACCAGACTTTACATTTTCTTCTCTGAAAGCCAGTCCTGGTGGGCACACACCTGTAATCCCAGCACTCAGGAGACTGAGGCAGGAGGATCACTGACTTCAAGGCCAGCCTGTACTGTCAGACCCTGTCTCAAGCCTCCCCAAAAAAATGTTTTTTTGTTTTTTTTTTCTGAAGGTACTTTTATGTACAGAAATTGTTGTCTTTATTTACTAAAGAAAGTAACACTGATACTTTTCTCTTTTCAGAAAATGGTGTGAATGGAACAGTAACATCAAATGGAGCAGACTCTCCCCGTAATAGAAAAGAAAAGTCTTCATAATGAATTATAAACCAATTGATCAGTGTCCCCAAAGAAATCTGCTTTTTACTATATCTTTCAGCACTATAGATTTTTCTGTTCTTAAAAATACAGTTTGTGCTTTTTGATTCTTACTATTGTACTGTTTCATGCATTTTTTAAAAGGGCATTTGAGGGGAGAATGATTACTATGAATGAAAAAAATATTTTAGCTTAGACTAAGCTACCTGCCTTCAAAATAGTTTAGGGACCACCACATATTTTATTTTGTTTTTTAATCTTTGGACATTTTTCTAATGATTTGGAGGGGGCAAAACTATTTGCAGAAATCCCACATATCAGTGAAACAATTTCTTACACTCACCAATTTTTTATATTAACAAGGTGACCTGTTCCAACAAGGTCAGAATTTTTTAGTTAGCTTTCAGGGTAAAATGGAAATACTATAAAGTCAGATGTCAAACTTTAATATGTTTTCAGTGTTCTCTAGGAATTTTTGTAGCCTTTACACCTGGAAAAAACAATTTGTAAAATCACCAAAATAATTGTGTGCTTTATTTTATACCTAGTGAATGTTAGTGTTAGTCCCCCATACATACTAATAGTTACAACATGTGAAGATTTGTTGCCATAGAAGATCAAAATATCTTAGTAACATAAAAGTACTTGTGAAGTAAAATCTTTCTTGTGTATTTGCAATACTTGTAAACTGGTAATCACAAAATATTTACTATGAAGAAGAAAATCCAACTTAAATAGCCCTTTTTGATATGTTTATTAATAATGATTCTTATTGGGGGCTTGTCATAAGTTTGATAGGCACAGCATCTTAGAAGTACCCTGCATACCCTTTTAAAAGACAAGGCCTACTTGATTTATAAAAAGATGTCAGGTAATTATATTTGGAAAACTAATGCACTAACTTTAAAGAAATTGAAAATTCAGGTGGATAGTCTTACAAAAGACTGCTTTATGTTATAACTGTAGCTTTGGTCCCATCTTTAATTGAGAAACATTTATCTGTATAAAACATATTTTTGGATAAATATATATATATATTTGTATCTCTACAGAAAAGCTCTAAAAAATTTTTGAGTAAAATATTTGGTTCCCTTTTCTGTAATTATCCTTTAAAACCCTTATAGCTATATTTGGTTTGTCTGTCTTTATAGTATGTACAGTGCACCTTTTGGTGTTCATGTCTCGTTCCCCATTTCTCACTTCTGTCACCAGCTAATAAATGTTCGTGCCATTTTTTAGTGTAAAAGTTGCAGATCTATGAGGTCTGTGATTTAAGTTGCCATGCTGCTAGAAAGTGTGCTTTCTCTTTCCAGCTGTTTACCTACTTCCTGGAAAAAGTAGTAGCTCTCTGTAGCATTATGGAGTTTCAGTGGAACCAAATTTTTGCCATTAAAAACTGGCATTATATTGAACTATACACTGAGAAATCAGAATAAAAATTTTTACTTTCACAAACTGCTTCCTGGGTGAGTCCTTTGTTAGTGTTTATGCAAGTTTTAGTGTGTAATCTCATTAAAATGTCCCATTAGGAAAAGATTATTAGTTCCTTACAATATTTATGAAGGTTCCTGACTAAGAAATAGTTGATAACCAAATAAATTTGGGCATCATTGGGTAAAGGTGTTTCTTAATTGGACAGGACTGTCCAATTCTTAATATGCCAGTGTGCTTCAGTGTACTCCAGAAATACTGGCGATGAGGGTAAAATAGTTTCTCACCACATTCAACCATGGAATCCTTTCTTCATTGAATTTCTCACAGCACTTATGTTCTACAGCATATCCTATGGGTTTACATAAAAGAAAAGAAAAATCCCTTTGTATATAGTGAGAACTTACAAGACACACACATATGTACAACTATAATTGTAAATCATGAACCCTGGACCCTAAATCAACTCAAAAGTCTTTCCTTACTGGCTTCTAGGAGGTCAATATTACCTGAACTCAGAACTTCAAACCCTGATGAGAAGCATGAACCTGGACAGCTGCTTTCTTCTCTCTTAAATGCTCAGTGAGCTAGTCATTTTGCTATTCTGAGGTTTTGTCTTCCCCTCTGAAATGCTTTCTTTGCCAGTATTTTAGAATATGATTGTGAATAGTCCAGGTAGACTATTCTAGAACAAAGATGTTAACTACATTCTTCTAAAATTGAGCAGCCTCACTGGGCATGGTGGTGCATGCCTGTAATCCCAGTGCTCAGGAGGCTGAGGCAGGAGGATCACAGAGTTCAAGGCCAGCGGGGGTACGTAGCGAAACCCTGTTTCAGACAAAAAAAAAAATACAAATTAAGCAATTTTAAGTCTTTAAATTCAAAATTCATCTCGCAGCAAAATTTGCATAGGTGAAGAAATGGAAGAGAAAATTTTTGTTGCAAAGAAATAAGCAGTAGCCCGATAACATCATATATCTCCATGGTGTTACTGAAACTGGTTTTGCTAATTGTCCACATGGACAATGAAAATTGTTAGTAAGAAATAAGAATAACAATGCTAATCACTTTTTTTCATCTTTGAATGACTTTTAAACTAATCCAGAGAAAATCGTGGGTACTAATGCTTAAACAGATGTCACCCTACATGAGCTGAATGATTGAAGAACTACTATAAATTCAACAGAGAGAAATTTTAAAGGATACATTGACAAAACTGGGAGGAGAAATTAAGACTAAACACTCAGGATTTGAGGAGAGAGAATGTGGTTGTTGTCCTAAATACTGTAGAAACACTTTTTTTTTTTTTCACAGAGAACAGAACAAAACAAAGCAAAAGAAAACGAGTCAAACACAGCATTTCAAAACAGAACACTGCAAGCTATACAGGTTTTCAAAACATAACAGGAGATTAACAATGGTTACCCTACTGTCTCTTGCTTTCTTCAAAATGGTTGTTCATACATTTACAGACAATAAACTCAAAACAAAGTAATATAAAACCAGATAAAAGAGCATTAGAGGCCTTCAAGTCGGACAACAAGAAACCAGCAATGGCTACCGTAGTGTCTCATTCGAAACACTTAAGTATATAATGTAGTTCATGCTACTAGAATAAAACGAGAGGCCAGAGGACAAACTCCCAAGAGTGCTGTGTTGGTTTGGTTACTGGACTTTTCCTAAAGTTGTTAACCATTTACAGAAGGCAGAATACCTGCAGGGCTCAGCTCCCTTTTAGGCACATAGTGGAGAACTCAGAATTTACGAAGAAATCAATTCTGTGTTGCTTTATAAAAAGTTGTAGTAGATACTTAAGAGACACATTGACCAGCTTTAGTCAGTCATCTAAAAAAGGATAAGCCAATTTGTCTGTAGTGGAAGATTATTAATGTATTTGTTCAAGAAGCATAAAAATTTTGAGAGGCTTAGATCCATGACATAGTCCCATTCATGACTTAGTAACTTTCACTTGAAGTTGACTAAAAGAAGAAATGTCGTAAAACTTCAGCCAATTCAAATGATAAATAACCTCAATATCAGTTATCATTAATAGTCACACAGTGGTAAGGTTAGCTAAACAGAGTTCAAACTTTGATTCCACTAACTCAACTCTGCAAATAACGGTTTCCTGGGTAAGTACAGATGTTTCCTAACAAAAATTGTCAACTTTATGATGGTTCAAAGACCTACCCATACAACCATTCTGGTTATCACTTTCAGTACAGTATTCCATAAATTACATAAAGATACTCAGACTTTGTTATATTACAAAATAGACTGTGTGTCTGATGATTTTTCTCAGCTGTAGACAAAAATAAATGTCTCAATTTCATTGAAGGTAGGCTAAGCTGAAATATGTATGTTTAGGGTAATTAAATGTAATTTTTTGGTCTTTTTGAGACAGCATTTCACTATGTAGTTCAGGCTGGCCTTGAACACACTTTGTAGTCCAGACTGGTCTCAAACTTGCTGTGATCCTCCTGCCTCAGCCTCCCAAGTGTTGGGATTACAGGAGTGCGCCACCACGCTCAACTAACTACCTTTTTGATTTAAGATTTTTTTGTTTGTTGTTTTTTTTGGTCTTTCTGAGACAGAGTCTCACTATGTAGTTCAGGGTGGCCTTGAGCTAACTTTGTATCCCCAGCTGGTTTTGAACACAATGATCCTCCTGCCTCAGCCTCCCAAATGCTGGGATTACAGGCATGAGCCATCACACCTGGCAAATTAAGATTTTTTGAGTCACATGAAGTGTTTGGGCCAGTTTCAGCCAGCAAAATTACACTGAGTCACTGGAAGATTGCAGGCATGCTGAACCAGCACAAATATTCATAAACGTCTAAATCTATTGTGAATCTTTTGCACTTACATGGCATAATATAAAAGCAAATCTTCTGTTTGTATAGTTTCTAAAGAATGATATTTTAAAACCAGGTACCTCAGTGGTACCTTAGTTCACAAACGATTTTGCAAACAGAAGCATTTGGGAAAATTTTGTTTTCGTTTGTGAATACTGCATTAGATGACAAACATGACCACACCACCTTTTTCGTACAAACATAAATATGGCCAATTTCCCCAGAACTGTGGAATTAATTTTGTGAAATGAGGTACCACTATATATGGTCCATGAAGCCATATTTATACTTAGACAATGTATATAACTTCTAAGGAATATTTAGCTGCCTCCAGTTTTTATATCTTCTAGTAGGAAGACTTTAAGCTCCAGGTAAGTGGGAACATTACATGATAATGTTTATTAAGAAATTTGAACTGATCTCATATCCTAGAAATTATATTTCTGCAAGTGGGCTAAAAGACCTGGAAGTAACAAAGTATGTATGATATACAGGTGAGTGTGTAGGGGGTCATGTGTGAGACAGATTCAAATCTCTCTCTCTCTCTCTCTCTCTCTCTCTCTCTCTCTCTCTCTCTCTCTTTGCCTCCCAATAAAAGAAGCTAGAATAAAGTTACTTTCAGAAAAATGAGAATTTTTCAAAAATGCAATATAAAAGTAATTTAGGTCACTAGCGAGATCATTAGCAAATAAGTGGTCCATTTCTATTTCTCACTGACATGATTCACAACAAAGACTAAGATACATTATTGTAACTAAGAAAGCAAAATGTGCTATATATACTAAATATAAGAAAAATGAAAAGTGTATCTTCTAATGAGAGAACTCATTTCTGTAGGACTAAAGCCTAGAAGACTACCAGGAATATGTTAGACTGTGATTTATGTACATCATTGTCTTGGTTACTTTTTTGTCGTTGAGACGAACACCTGACACCCAAAATTAGGGAAGAATAGGTTTATTTAGCTTACAGTTCTTGGTGGTTTCAGCGCATAATCAGCTGGCTCCAAAGCAGAGTGGCATGGCACTGGGGCAACACTTCAAGGCAGCAGCCAGAGCAAAAGAG
>RJWT010044535.1:0-11770 GCA_004365215.1 Cuniculus paca
AGGCAGTTCTTGAAACCACGTACTTTTTCCTTAAGTTTATGGAGTAGTCTTTTGATTGATATTATAAAAATACCAACTAAATTTTCCTTTTGGTTCTTCAGTGGGGTGAACATATAATTATCATTCATAAAACACCAGGGCAGCAGACATAAACTAGGATTTCCTGAGCAAACCAAGATTTATGCTGGCCTTGTTCACTAGGCATATAGAGTACTTTTTAAGTAAAGAATGGACGAGTCTTTCAACTTCCTAGGTGAAAATAAGACATTCATTGTCACATCTCCATGTAATGGTATTTTCCATTAGCATTTCCAAGGAAAATATCTGGCGGTAAGTATTAGTAAGGTAACTGAAATGAAGTTTATTTTTACTTTCATGAGTAGAAATACCATAGTCTGTGGTATTATTTTCAAAGTATGTATATCTGTACACACATAATTTATTTAATTTTTGTTTTGGAGGTAATGAACATGACAATTGAAACAGTTAGAAAATATACATAGAAAAAATAAAATTTTCCATTTCTAGCTTCAAAGATAGTTGTTCACAATTTCCTGTGCATCCTGTGTGAGTTACTTTAGATATAGTTGATAGGAGCATATTCCTGATACCCATGAACACGCATACACACGCCCCACTTTCCCCACTTCTGTTTTCACTTTTAGGTTTTTTTTTTCTCACTGTCCTTGTGCATGCTACGCAGATGCTCTACTACTGAGCAAAACCCTGAACCCCACCTCCATTTTTTATAAACACAAATGTTTGTTATGGACACCATCATTCACTTTGCTTTGGAGGGGAGTTACTGGGGTTTGAACCTAGGGCCTATGTACTGAGCTATATCCCAACCATTTGTTGTTGTTTTTAGAGGCAGGGCCTCAGTAAGTTGCCCAAGCTGGTCCGGAACTTGTAATCCTCCTGCCTCAGCTTCCCAGAGTGTTGGCATTACAGGCATGTGCCATCATGTTGGACTCTTTAACTTTTTTTTTTTTTAATACAAGGTCTCTCTATGTAGTGCAAGCTGGCCTCAAACTCACAGTGATCCTCTTATGCCAGCCTCTCGAGTGCTGGGATTATAGGTGTGTGCCACCACCAGCATCTTTCTTATTTATTTATTTATTTATTTATTTATTTATTTATTTAAGAAATCTTGGACTTCCCTGCCATTTCACATCAAACTAGTATACAGGGTGAGCATTCCTCCTAATCTGAGAATCAGAATACTCCAAAATCTTAAAACTTTTTTGGGGGCCAACATGACTGAACAAGTGGAAAGTTCCACACTTGAGGTCAGGTTATTAGTCAGTAAAAATGAAGAGGCACTAAAACTTTTGTATCAAATTACCTTCAAGCTATGTATATAAGATGCATATGAAACATAAATGAATTTCATGTTTAGGCTTAGGTCCCATTCCCGTGAAACTCTTCATGTATATGCAAATAGCCCCAGATCGAAACTGTTGGTCCTAAGCATTTTGAGTGAAAGAGAGTCTGTATTCAAATTTACAAGTGAAGAAGTGCTGGCTCAGTATGTATGCATGTTTGTATGTATGTATGTACATTTAAAAACTTAGCTAAACAGGACATAATAAATGTTAGCTTCCATTGTGTTCTCTTGCTTAAATTTATTCTTATCCTTAAGGAGCTTGGAAGAAGATGATCACAACCTCATAAAAAATAGTAAGACAACATAATTACATGTCCATATTATGTGATTCAGTTAATAAGGGCCCTGGCATTTGAGACATGGGGAAAAATTGAAGAAGTTTAGTGTAGTCCGAGAAAACTTAGCAAAAGAATATAGAGAGAAGCTGTGTATGGTGGCATGTATCTGTAATCCCAGTATTCAGGAGGCTGAAGCAGGAGGATTGCTTAGAGTTCGAGACCTCTGTGGGTTACATAGTGAGTTCAAGGCCAGCCTGAACTGCATAGCAAGACCCTGTCTCAAAACAAAAATGTAGAGAGATTAAAAATCCAGGGCATCAATGATGGAATGAGGCAGTAGTATTACCATAAAAAGTCCCAATTTGAGCCTGAGAGGTGTTGGTAAGCTAAGTGCCATGATAATGTTTATGTGGTCTTTTGTGACTGGCCTCTTCCACTTAGTGCTCTGGGTAGCACAAGGTTCATCAGTGTTGTGCAGTGTGTCAGTACTTTTTTATGTCTGTTTCATCATAGGCATACATTACACTATCATTTGATGGATATGACTTGTTCGTACCTTTGGCTTTATGAGTACCATTGGTACAAATGGTCATGTATAAATTTTTGTATGTCCATGTTTTATTTCTTACTTACACACTTACTAGTGGAATTGCTGGGTTAAATGGTAATGAGTATGTTTAACATTTTGAGGGACTGTAAAACTGTCTTTCAAAGTGATTCCAAGTGGTTGCATTATTTTATATTCTAGTGTAGCCAAAACTTGGCATTTTGTAGTTGTTATAGCCAACCCAGTGGGGATGAAGTACAGAACAGTCTTTCTGGTTTTGATTCACATTTTCTTTTTTACTTTCTTCTTTTTTTTTTCATTCCCCTCCCCTCCCTTCAGTCCCTCCCTCGTTCCCTCTTTGTAAAAGCTTTGTTTCCATTTTTCCGTTCTATCCCCTGCCCTGCTTCTTCCCCTTCTCATTTGAACATTTTCTTCCCATTTTTCAATATCTGCTTACATTATGGTCCTTATTCCTTTACACTTTGTTTCTCACACCAGAGAAACCCTGTGATATTTACACGTGTGTTCGATTTATTTCACACACACGTATGGTCTGCAGGTGCATCCATTTAGCTAGAAATTTCTCAAGGTTATCCTTTATGGCAGAATAAGTACTCCATTGTATATAAAAAAAATCTTTATCCATTCATCAATTGATGGGCATTTGGGCTGTGTCCAAATGCTATTATAAACTGTGCCACTGTAAACGTGGGTGTACATATATCACCATGATATGAGGCTTTTAATTCTTTTGGGAAGATACCAGGAAGGAAAATAGCTAGGTTCATTGGGACCTCTACTTCTAGTTTTTTGAGGGATTTCCATGCTGATTTCTACAGTGGTTGTGCCAGTCTGCACGTCCACCAACAGTGGAGAAGGGTTCCTTTTCCCCACAGCCCTGGCAGCATTTATTATTGGTTGATTTTTTGATCATAGCCATTCTTTATGGAGTGAGATGGAATCTCAGCATTGTTTTAATTTGCATCTCTTGAATGACTGTTGATATTGAACAGTTTTTCATGTATTTATTTGCTGTTTTTTACTTCATCTGAGAAGTGTCTATTGATTTTAGATGCTTATTTTTGGATTGAGTCTTTAAATTTAGGGGCTGGTTTTTGTCCATTTGTTAGTTTTGAGTTCTTTATATATTCTAGACAGTAGTCCTTTGAGGAACAACTAGCAAAAAGTTTTTCCCACACTGCAGCTTATCTCACCACTCTGTTGTTGGTTTCTTCTGCTGTGCAGAAGTGTTTTAATAAGATGAGATCTCAGCTGTGGATTCATTGTGATAGTTCCCATGGGATTGGGGTTTTGTTAATAAAGTCTGCCTACTCCTATGTGTTTTTGGTTTTGGTTTTTGTTTTTGGGAAACTGGTGAAGAAGACAGGAGAGAAAGAGACAAGGAAGAAAAAACAACACTACCACCACCACCAACAAAAAAACTATAAACCCTGTTTGTTCATACTCATGAAAGAATAAGAACAAGCAATCAAGAAAAAGCAAAAACAAGAAAAGTTCTCTTTTTTCCTCATTGAGTGACTTGTCACTCTGGTCAACAATCAGTGTGGCGGTGCATACCTATAATCCCAGCACTCTAGGAGATTAAGACAGAAGATTACAAGTTTGAGCCCAGCATGGGAGACTCAGAGAGACCCTGTCTGAAACGAGTAAAATTTTTAAAAGGCCTGGGGATGTAGCTCAGTACAAAGGCCCTGGGTTCAGTCTTCAGTATTAAAAGAAAAAAAAAAATCAATGGACTATAAATGTAAGCAGTGATTTCTGGACCATCAGTTCTATTCCATTGATCTGTATATCTGACCATATGCCAGTACCACACTTTCTTAATTTCGGTATGTTTTATAATACATTTTTGTTTATAGTACATTTGTTCTTTTTCAAGATTATTTTGGCTCTTCTGGGTCCCTTGCCATTTCCATATGAATTTTAAATCAGCTTTTAATTTGTTTAAAAAATCCAGCTTAGATTTTTACAGGGATTGTGTCATCTGTAGACCTACTTTGGAAATACTTCTGTCTTAACAATGTTAACTATATGATCAATAAACATGAAAAGTCTGTTCATTTGTCTGTTATCTTTAATTTCTTTTGATGATGTTTTGTAGTTTCCAGTATACACATTTTGCTTATCTTTAAAAAACTTACTCGTACATAAGTATTTTATTCTTTTTGGTGATAAGTGGAATTAAAAAAATTATTTTCAAATTATTCATTGATAGTATAGTAGTAGATAGTTGTAGCTGATTTTCATGTATTGATCTTGTACCCTAGAGCTCTGCTGAGCTCATTTATTCGAATAGTTTCTTTGTGGATTCATACGCGTTTTCTTTGTACAAGATTATGTCACCTAGAAATTCAAATGGTTTTACCTCTTTTCCAATTTGGATGCTTTTATTTTTCTAGCTTAATTGTCTTGGCTCAGGCTTCAGTACACTACTGAATAGAAGTAATAACAGTAGTAGGGAAGGCAGGAGGGGTTGAAGGGAGGGTAGAAGAATGGGGATAACAAAGAAACAGTTATATTATGCAGGGGTACAAATTCTCTATGATGAATATGATCACAATGGTGTATCTAAAACATACCGATTAAATGTGGAAAAAAAACTTCTAAAAAATTAAATAAAGGCCAGGCATGGTGGCACATGCCTGTAATTCCAGTGCATGGGAGGCTGAGAGGCAGGAAAATTGTTGTGAGTTCGAGACCAGCCTGTGTTAGAAAGTGAGCTCAAGGTCAGCCCGAACTGCATAGAGAAATGCTGTCTCAAAAGACCACCCCCCAAAAAATAAGTAAATAAAGTGACTACTTTAAAAAAAAGTAGTTACAATGGATGTTGTTGCATAATGCTACTGGAAAAGCATTCAGTCTTTCACCATTAAGTATTAGGTTGACAGTGAGTTTTTCAGTTGTGTTTTTTAAGAACTAAGCTGTTTTTGTTTTCCTTTGTGCTACTGGAGATTGAACCCAGCAGTGCCCTACCCCTGAGCTACATTCCTAGTTTCTTTGCTTTTTTGTCTTTTTGAGACAGGGTATCACTATGCAGTTCAGGCTGGCCTTGAGCTCACTTTGTAGCCTTAGCCTCCTGAGTGCTGGGATTACAGGTGTGCACCACCATGCCTGACTCCAGTTTCTTTTTTAAAATTTTGAGACAGGATCTCACTAAGTTGCCCAGATGGAACTTGAACTTTGGCCCTCCTGCTTCAGCCTTCCTCTGTGGTGGGCAGGAATGTGCCACTATGCTGGCTTACCTTGTAATTTCAAAGCCTAGTTTACCAGTTTTTTCTTAGTTCATGCCTTAATGCTTCTTAAGAAATCTATGCCTTTCCAGTGATTACAAAGATTTTTCCTTGCATTTTCTTCCAGAAGTTTTATGTTTTAGCTCTTAAAGTTAAATCTGTTACTCATTTCTGTTCACAGTTCAGTTTTTAAGTTTGAATGCATATACCAGGCCATTTGATGGAGAGAGGTGCAGTTGTCACTAAGTTGTTTGTTGGTGGTGAGTGTGCTGGTGAAAAATAACCATATATATGCGGGGCCCAGGAAGAGAAAAGTCAGTAGCCTCTTCTGAGAATAGGCCATGCTTGGACTGGGAGGAGCCACTCAACAAACCAACTAGAAAGCCTTTCTGGTAAGCCGCGCAGACCATGCGGGGCCCAGGAAGAGAAAAGCGCCTCCCGTGAGTCTGCTGGTGCGCAAACTGACAATCATGAAACCTTCACACCATCAGCCACTGACTGGTTTGGAGGTCAGTTTGAGTTGATAGCAACTGAGGTACAGAAAGCAAGTGAAGGTTTGTAGTGTTTGGTTGATGTGGCAGGCCTGGGGCGGGCAGTCTGAACATCTATAGGGAGGATAGCAGTGTGCAATATGGCAAATATGGGGGGGTTTCCTTCTGTCTTCTTTTTTGAAGTCTAATATTGTTCTCACTGTATTGTTTTCTTATTAAATTTTTTTGCTTTACTCAGTATTCTGTTTTGATTGGTTTTATTCTGTTTTGGTTTGATTTTGCTATATCTGATGGAATTGGCAACTACCGTGAAAATAACAAGACATACTATGGTAACCATTGTTGTTTTCCTGTTATCCTGCTTTGATGTTCTGTACCAATTTCACTGCTGTGTTTTGATTGGATTTATTCTGTTTTGTTTTAAGTTTTACTATCTTTAAAATTTAAAAAAATTTTAAAAAAGAAACCATATATAAATTTTCAGTCTGCAGCCTTGCTTTGTACAGTTCTTGTATAGTTCATGGAGATTGTTTTGTTTTGTTTTGTTTTGAGAAAAGGTCTTGCTAAGTAGCTCAGGCTGGCCTTGAACTTGCAGCAGTCCTCCTGCCTCAGTTTCCCAAGTGCTGGAATTCCAGGTGTGTGTGAACCACCACGTACCACTTTCATGATGATTTTTGAGGAACACTACTCTCTGACCATCTGTGGCAATCATGTGTTATTTATCCACCTAATATTCTCTTGGGTACCAAAATTAGTTTTATAATAATTCTTTGCGTTTTGTGTGGTTCAGGTTTGCCTCACCCAACCATACCCAAGCTGATCTCACCAGAACACTTAATCCTTCTACCCACAGTCATTGTTTCAAAAAGAGTATTTGACCTACTAGAATTGATTAGAGCCATGAGAAAAGTATTGTGGAGGGGCTTTTTTTTTCCCCCACTTTGTGGGTTGTCTTTTCCCTGTGTCAGTGTTTTCTTTTGATGTGCAAAAACTTTAATCAGATGAGATCCCAGTTGTTGATTCTTTGAAGGATTTCCCATGCAGTTGTTGTTCATGAATTCTTCACCTACCCCTATGCCTTCAAGATTTCTACCTACTTTTTCTCCAGTAGATTTAGTGTTTCCGTTTTAATATTTAGGTCTTTGATCCATTTTTTACTTTAGTGCATGGTGATAGACATGGGTCTAGTTTCAGTCTTTGGCATGTGGAGAGCCAGTTTTTCCAGCACCATTTATTAAAGAGACTTTCTTCCAGTGAACATGTTTGGCCCCTTTGTCAAAGATAATATATGGCTGAGTGTATTTGTAGTTGTGTCTGCACCTTCTAATCTGTTCCACTTATCCTCAGGTCTGTTTGTTTTGAGTTTTTTTGCCAGTACCAAGCTGATTTTATCACTGTAGCGTTGTAGCCAGGGTTTGCGATACCTCCTGCCTTGTCTTTGTTGTCCAGAATTGTTTTTGCTATTCTAGGTCTCTTGTGGTTCCAAATGAATTTTAGGAATGTTTTCTCTCTAGATCTGTGAGGTATACTAATGGTATTTTGATTGGAATTGCATTAAATCTGTGTAACAGTTTTTGGGAGTATGGCCATTTTCACTATGTGTTGGTTATTCCTATCTATGAGCAAAGCATAGCATTCCATTTTCAGATACTCTCTTCAGTCTCCTTTCTCAGAGTACTGTAATTTTCAATATATAGATCTTCTACTTTTTTTGTTAGATTGATTCCTAAGTATTTCATCTTTGAATGCTGTTGTGAAGTGTGAGTTCCTCTTGTGGTTCATACACACACCACCACCACTACCACACACACACTTTGCTGTGTGTTGGGGATGGAATGCAGGGCTTTGCACATGCCAGGCAGGCGCTGCACACTGCACTACATGCTCAGCCTGTATTTTTAGGTATCTGCTTGTAACTGAAAACATCCTCACTAATAAGCTACTAAACTTCGCAGATAAAGGTGTGACAGAGCAGAGTTTCAGGTAGGTTAGGACCCATTTTGTTACATGGCTAGTAAAAGAACAGTAAAAAATTGCATGTGTTGTAAGGAGTTCCTGTGGCTTTTACAAAAGTTAGGAAATGTATCCTTTACCTAGGATTATGATACTGCCTTTGTGGAAGAAGGTTCTAAGGTTAATGAGAATTAACTGAATTAAATTTTGCTTTTAATGAACACATGGATTAATTTATTTGATCAACTTGTTAATATTTTATGAGAGAATTAAATCATAGAGACTTCATTTTTATGAAGGCAGATTATTTTCAGGTGTAATTTTTATTCAGTGTTCAATTTTGTGAGTCTTATCTTTGAAATTAAATAGTTTTCAAATTGAATTTTCACAGAGTAGTATGTAATGCAAAAATACAGATTTTTTTGTGCAGTGATGAAATCAAAGTATATTTGATGTAGTGTTTGGGCATGAATAGGTAGATCTTGAAATTAACTTTTTCTTTCGTATTTGGTTGAAGGCTACCTCCTATATGAAACACTTCCACTATTCTTACTAGTTCACTTGAAATTTTATTAAAGTATTTTTTGAGATGATAGAAGGTGGTTTTTTTGTATTGTATTTCATTATAATACCTTCACTAATGACTTGGAATTTTACTATATTAATTTTGACCTTTAAAGTGAAATGATTAAGTGTTAATGGAAATTGAAAATGTAGCTTTACATTTTTGTGACAGCTGTTACTCATACTCAGTTAAACAGTCATTATTTCTGTGGAAATAATGTGCAGTTATTGCTTTAAAAATAATTGTTTTTTTCAAATCCATTTTATTTCAAAGAGAAAAAGTAATAATCATTTTGTGCATAGAAATAGTGCTCAAGGGTTTAAAGACACTTTACATATTCCTTTAGGACTCCCAGAGTTCAAGTTGGTGAGGCTGTATTATTAGCCTTGTCTTCCAGGTGAGGAAACTGAAGGCTGTTGTGACTGAGTTCCCTGTGTGGGTAATCCTAGTAAGTGTACTTCAAAGCTTTAAAAACCAGGATAACCCTTTCTTAAAAGAGATTTGAGGGATATAAAAGTCTTCTCTCCCCATCTGGAATAGTCTGAAAGTTTTAAGGCTGTATTTTCCTAGTGCATTGGCAAGACCCAACAACTGTTAAGCCAACAAGTGACGATTTCTTACTAAATTTATATCAGATCCTGACTTTGCCTTCTCTCCTACTCCTTCCATTAATGCCCAGTAAAGTCATTCTGACCATTGCATATCAAAACTCTTCCTTGAAATACTTGTCCTTATACCATTCTAATGGAAGCTTCTCTTAAGATTTGTCTCTTAATTTATTAGCAAGGACAGGGCTTTCAGAAGATGAGGAGGAGCTGGGTCTGGTGGCACACACCTGTAATCCCAGCACTTGGGAGGCTGAGACAGGAGGATCATTGCGAGTTCAAGACCAGCTGGGCTACAAAGTGAACTCAAGGCCAGCCTAAACAGCATAGTGAGACTCTGTCTCAAAAAGACAAGGGCTAGGGATTTAGCTCAGTGGTGTAAGCACCTGCCTGGCAAGCTTAAAGTCATGAGTTCGATCCCCAGTGTTGGGTCGGGGGGATAGAGAAGATGATGTGTGTAGGCAATTTAAGAACTCTGCTCTGCCTCTCCGAGACCTTCAGGAGCTTATAAAAACTTTTTGTGGCATGCACCTCTCAGGAGTCTGGGTGATACAATACAGGTGCCAGTGAGCTGTGAGTCAGTAGCAGGCTTTACCTAGGCTCTGGTGACTGAGGACAGCTGTGAGATTCTGGCCACTTAAGCCCCAGGCTTGGCACCTATTCCAGTCCCTTTCTGTATGGCAGGCAGATACACTGGGTACATAGGAGCTGTTGCCTGGAGTGAAATCTGGATTTTTGTCACACAGCAGCTGATGGAAGACTACCAGCTTTTTTCTTGCCAAGGACATTGAAAACACACTATTTACCATTATCAGCATTTTTATAAAAGGGAGAGTAATTTGTATCACAAAATACGAATAACTTGATACCAGAGCAAAGGAAAACACCTTTATATTGCACCAATTAAAATTTATGAAAAGATACAGTGTCGCATTCTTTACTCCTTGTTCTTACCACTCTGGTGAGAGCCACTGACCTACCGGCTGAGGCTGTTCATTTTGGGAAACCTTTCTGTCTCCTCACCCCCCCCCCTTCAGTTTCTCACAGTGGAAAGGAAAGGGAGCTGGTGGTTGAAAGCTGGCTGAAAGCTCGTGTGCCGCTTGCTTCCATGGGTGGAGTGGGACGGCGAGGGCTGCCATGTGAATTTTTTACATCTCTAAGCCTCCTGTGTTTGAGCTCACAACCTCCACTTCAGCCATCATCCAACGTGTGACTTTATTTGTTTTGATATTGGTGATTGAATCGAGGGCCTTCACATCTCTACCCCATTTTTACTTTTTGAGACAGGGTTTTACCAAGCTGTGCGGGCTGGGCTTGAACTTGGGATCCTCTTGTGTTAGGCTCCCAGAGTGCTAGAATTACAGGTGTGCACCATAACCCACTTGACTTTGTGTTTTGGTGATTTGTTATTTGACCTCCTCTTAGCTTGCAGTTTTTTTTTCTTCTTATTTTGAAGAGAATATAACCAAACAAAATAAAACAGAATAGTGCCAGTCACAACAAAACAATGAACATGGTACATGACTTCTAAACAGGGTAAAAAGCAATCAGTAATGGCTACTATAATGCCTCTTGTTATCTGCAGTATAACTGCCCATACCATCAGGGATAAATAAAATCCAACAGAATAGTACAGAATAAAACCAGTAAAAAAACAAAACAAACAAAGCAAAACAATGAAAGCAGTATGGAACTTCAAGATACTAGTGAAACAGCAGTGGCTACCATAATGATTCTTGTTATCTTCAGAATAGTTGCCTACACCTTCAGACATATTACAATCAAACAACACAGAATAGAGTAAAATCAATCAAAACAATGAAAGCAGTACAGGGTTTCTAAACAAGATAATTGGAAATCCTCAATGGCTGCAATTATATATTTTGTTATCTTTGAAATAGCTGTCCATGCCATCAGGTATAATAAAATCGAACAAAACAGAATAAAACAAAACTAATCAGAACAGTGAAGACAGTATGAGTTTCAAATCATGAAAATAGATTAACAGTGGCCACTACCTTCCCTTTTTACATAATTCCTCCCCTTTGACTTTCCCAATATTTATTATGCATTTTGGATCCCACTAACGCCTTTAGTTTGTTATACTAGGGAGACGACTTGAAATTCACCCATGTGACTCTAAACCATTTCATCCATGAGCATGATCTCAAGTTGCATCCATCCACCTAGAAGAGCCTTGAGGTTATCTTCCTTTGTAGCTGAGTAGGTTACCACCACATAAAATGCCATGTCTTTCTTACCCATTCTGCATTTGATGAGTAAGCTACCCCTACGTTTTTTTTTTTTTCTGGCTCCCTGTCACATAGGGCATTGTTTTCTCTCCTTTGACTTTCAGTCTGAATTTTCTTTCTAGCTAAATGTGTTTCTTGTATAGAGCATATTGATGGATCCTGTCTCCTAAAACATTCTGCCTGTTTCTTTCTGTTGGTGGTTTGAGGCCATCTACATTAATGGTTATGGTCCTCTTGTACTGCGTTGTCTGTGCCATGCTGTCTTCCTGCCATTGGCTCCCTATTTTGCCCCTCCATTCAATTGACTGCCCCTGCTTGATGGTCCCCCTCTGCCTTTGTTCCTGAGACCGTGGTCCTTTTTCTCTCTCTCTAGAATGTCCTTTAGTAATCTTTGTAGGGTTGGTTTGGTGGTCATGAATTCCTTGAGTTGTTCTTTGTCAT
>RJWT010044536.1:0-11771 GCA_004365215.1 Cuniculus paca
TGAATTCTATGCTAATGTGGCAATAAGTATGGATGTTTTTAATGCTTGCTGTATGTGACAGAGGCTTCACATTTTTCTCATATCCTTTTTATCTCTTCTGTCGACTCTGTACTCATTTTGGTTCTCTTTAGAAGGAGACTGAGTGCTCTGCCCTTTCATTTGTCACCCAGCATTTTACAGAATGCTGATGACGTGGTTAGAAAGTGTGGGAGTGGAAAGCTTTCTGTAAGTTTATGATGAAATCTTATGTACTGAGCCTGTGTTTCTGGACTGTGACTTTCAAAAGTGCTCACTAACTCCTTCTCCTTCCTTGAGATAGGGAAGCTTACAGATACTGAAGTTGGGTAAACATCCTTCTCCTAAGTTGAATAGGGTTCTGGTGAAGTCTGACTTTGGAAAATTGACCACTATTGCAATGAATCATTTCATAATCATTACTCTTCCTTTCCTCTCCTAAGAGCCATAAATAGTTTTTTATTGTTGCTCACTATTAGAACTCATGAAACTTGGTGGAAATAAAACTCAAAAACATAGAAAACATGGAAACTACTCAGCCTGTGGCATCAGACATTTCTGTCTCACACTAGACCACACTTAGTCTCAAACAACCAGAATTTGATGTTTACACAAGTGTACAATTCCAGTAGTTTCTTTTGCAGTTATCAATATATTACATTTACCTATGTTTCCATAGTAAGAGGTTGCCTCACCCACAACCTTAGCTCTCTGGTGAGTCCAATAATGTTATTAGTTCTCAGTTTGTTCAGGTTTTTGCAGTAGTAAGGTCAGATGTAATGTTTTCCAAGGTCCATATATGTTTGAGTTAGAAAATAAACCTAAAACATTCACATGAAAAACACATATCAAGTATATTAGAGTGTGTTATGGGTGTAACTAGCTATCTCCCCAAAGCCTCCTCTAGTCATGGGTGGGTGAAGACTTTTCAGAAATGACTGAATGTAGAGTTTATGATTGATTCATGGCCCAATGCTAGGATTAAAGGTGTGAGTCTATATCTACTCTTGCGCAGATAGCCTGCATAAAATATAAGAGACAGAATCTTTTCTCTCACCCTCTTTTTGCTTTTGGTGTCTTCTGATGCCATGAACAGTTGTCCCTATGCCAAAATTCATCCTGCCTTGAATGCAGCCAATTGTGGACTGAAACCTCTACAAACTGTGAGATAAATAAACCATTCCTCCTCTAACTTCGTGTTTTGGTTATTTTGTTTCAGAAATAACAGAAAAGTAAGACAGAATGGTTGTCAGGGGCAAGATGTAATGTGGTGCATGGAGAATGGGTATGGAAAGAAGTCATGCAAAAGAATAAAACAAAACAACCCATAGTATGATTGTTCATCATATTTTATCCCTAAATCTTGTAACCTGAACAACTACTTCTAAGATAACAATATGGAATGTATTAGCTAGTGTTGATTTCTTACTGTTTTTTTTAAAATTCTGTATTATTTATATCCTTTTGTCTGCTTTGCTTTTTAAAATAAAAAAGAAAAGCAAGAGAGGAAGCTTATATGGACTGATGATGAGATGCTATGGGATGCTGCAAACACAGGAAAATTATTCTGTCTACATTTGCATCTAATGACTGAAGAACACAAGATTTGAAATGATTGTTGAAATCCAGAAAATCATTATTTTAAAAATATGCTCATCAGAAAACTTTGAAGTTGACCTATAAGCATTTGGTGTTTAGCTCCTTGTATCTGTCATCTGTTCTCTGTATGCTATTTTCCCAGGCTGCCTTGCTGAACTCCAAAATTCTCCCTCTGACTTTTCACTGAAAAATTTTGTGTTTTATTTCTTCCTCCACTAGCCATAGCTAGCCAGTGGCCATGTTGCATTTCGTGCAGAAGCTCTGCTGCTTGAGTTCTTAATAAGGGAAGCTGTTAGAAAGTCTGAAGGAGAGGAAAGGAGTTATTTGCTTGGGCAAAAGCTGCTTAGGGGGGAAAAAGGCAGAGGCACTGGAAGTCTGGGAGGCCTAGAAGGGAGGGGTTTGGTGGAAACACTAGGGAGGAAAGAGACATGACCCGGTCTTACTGCATGATGCCTGAACTCTTAGGGGCCTCTGGGAGAAGAGCACTTGTGAACTGCCAAAGTGAAGGAGGCAGGATCAGTGAGGGCCCATGAGGACACACTTTAGAGATGTGAGGTCGACAGAGTCACCTTTATGAAAGCTACTTGCCCTCAGTAGGAGGTCAACCATCCACCACTGACCTGGCCTGTAGTCACACTTTCCTCTCCTCATATTGAAGATGACCTTTGAGTCTCAGGGTAAGTGAAAGCAGAGGAATTTAAAGCTGTTAAAGCAGTCCCCATGGAACTGCAGTGTGAGAAACAGCCTAATTCCTTGAAAACAGCAGTGTTCTTGAGGTTGGCTGGCCTGCCTTTGGGACTGGAAGCCTTGGTCACCCTTGGCATAACCTTGGGCAAGTAATGGAATCACCCTTGGACTCTGGTTCTTCATCATGTTGGATTTGAAGAAATGTGATTTAGCCATAAAAGTTAAACAAAACAGAAAAAAAAAAGCCTTGGGTAATTAATTAGCTTACTGAGGACTCAGTATTGATCAGTGGTATGATGTAACTCTGACGAAAGTAATGTGTTGTAAGACCACTTAAGGAAATAGAAGTTTGTTCTGTTTTGTTCTGCACTGACATGCTGTCCAAAATGCAAGTCTATTCTGAATCACAGTTTTAGAGAATATTCAAGGGAATGAAACAGAGAAAAAGTGAGAATATTCAGAATTAGGGACAAAAGCAATTAGAAGCAAAAGAGATGGGAGAGCATTAGATATATTTTATTCTATGGTTAAAACATTCCGATCCCTTAATAAAGGTTTATTTTGAACTAGACGCTCTCCTGGGAAATTTGTAATGTTTTAATTGTTACATTTTTATGGGAGTCATGATTATATGTGCATGCTTTTGTATATGTGTATGACCCCTTAATAATGCTTATGAAACTGAGGTTTAATGAACTACATAACAATTTTAACACTACACAGTTGAAGAGTAGAGATGCCTTGGTTTTATTGCATATCTGTCTGAAAATCATCCTATCAGCTAACTCATGATTATCACAGGCAAGATAATAAGAGCCCTCAAGTCCTTCCATTGTGTTTACTGATATTCTGTGTATATCTACCAGGACTTAGATGAGAAAGAAAGAAAGAGACGGAATTCATTTGAACATTTTTGGAGATCTGGAGGTTGAAGCAGGGCTTCACACATGCTTGAGAAGAGCTCTACTTTTGAGTTATCCCCATAGACCTGATTATAAACTTGTTAACAAATAAGAATGGGCTATCATACTACAGTTACTGTTTCTCAGATTTACTGGAGATGTTAGAACAGCAGAAAGGCACATACACTCCTTGGGTAGTGTAACTATTACAGCACGCTCCTGGGTGTGTCTGGGTGGGTGGGTCATGTCAGTGCTCCTCTGTGGAACTGCTCCCATGCTCTACCTCCTGGTTGCTGTAATCTAAAAGCTTTTGCTCCTCCATGCCTTGTATTCATGATGTTTCTGTTGTGAATCCTGCCAACCAAATACCGAATCTCCTTAAACCGTGAGCTAAATTAAATCTTGTCTCCTTTACATTGTGAATATTGAGTACTGTGTCTGGCAACAAGAAAGCTAACGAATACAAGCATCTTTAGGGTTATTCATGCAAGATATGGCATCGACTAGATGCTCTCCAAAGTCATCTCCAACCCTAAATATCCGTGGTTCTTCGATTGTCAAGTTTTAGGTTTAACAGTTATATTTCTAAAAATTCACAAGTGCATAGATTATTTCTGTTAATGATTAACTGTGGCTCTTACTTATTTTCTCATTGCTGGGACAAAATACCTGCCACAAGTTAAAGGAGGATAGGTTTAATTTAGCTCACAGTATGTAGATGTTTCAGATCCTTGTCAAGGAAAAGTGGCATGGCAAAGGGATATGGCAAAAGTGAAAGAGCTCATGGCATGGCAGGCAGGAATCAGAGAGCAATCAAGGGACGAAGAAAGATATATACTTTTCCAGGCTACCTCCCCAGTGAACCACCTCTTCCCAGCAGCCTTCACCTCCCAACATCATACCCAGCTATAAACTCAGTGCATTAATTCACTGATGAATATCACATTTAGTTATCAATTCATTAGTGAGCTAATCCACGGATGGGTATGGCACCCCCTGATCCAGTCACCTGCCCAAAGCCCCAACAAGGAGTGTATGGGGCCTTAGAAGGAAAACTAGATATAAACCATAAGAGTGAGATTGATTTAAACATCCTTCAAACTCTCAATGAAACATGATGAAGTGAAATAAATAAATGCAACAAACCCTACCATTTATTGGTCCCTTATAGACCCTGGTTTCTATGGCCCCTGATTGGATGTTCCCCAAAGCCTCATGTGGTGGGGCTTTTTAAAAGGTGGCTGAATCCAGAGTATATGATGCTAGGATTAAGGGTTTATGATTACTAAATCAGTCCACTGATTGGTTTAACGCCACCCTAATCCTGGCAGCCTAGATGAAATATAAGAGAAAGAGGTTTGTCTCCCTCCCTTAATGATTTTGCTACCTTGTGCGTACCATGAACTGTTCTCCATGATGCCCCTCTACCATGTGTTACTTTGCCTTGGAGAAGGACAACTATGGACTGAAACCTCTGCAAACTATGAGCTAAATAAACTTTTCCCCTTTAACATTTGGTGTTGGATATTTTGTCATGGCAACAAGAAAAGTAAAACACAGCAACTATCTTGAAAAACTTATTTTACAATTATTTTACAAACAAAAATCTGAGTTATACAGAGGTTAAAATGCTTCTTCAAGTTCAAAAGACAAGTGAATATCAGAAAAGAAGTACATAGTGCAGGCTTATGTACTTCTTTTTAATTTTTTTTTATTTTAAAGAGAATAAAACCAAACAAAATAAAACAGAATCAAATCAATCAAAACAAACCAGTGCAAGTGACACAGGACTCCAAAACAATAGGAAGTCAACCATGGCCACCACAATGCCTCCTGCCACCCTCAAAACAGCTGTCAATACCCTCAGGCATAGTATAAATCAGACAAAACTGAACAGAATAGAACCAACAAAAACAAAACAATGAATTCAACAAAGTACCTCAAAACAAGCCAATACAAAATCCAAAATGGCTACCATGATATATCCTGCCAGCCCCTAAATAACTGGCCATGCCACCAGACACAATCAAAATCAAACAAAACAGAACAAAATCCAACCCAACAAAACAATGAAAACAATACAGGACCCCAAAACAAGATAACAGGGAATCAACAGTGGCCACCACCCTCAGAAGGGATCCCCCATAGGTGCTATACTACACACAGTCATCCTCCGGACAGATGATTAGACCACCAGTTTCAGACCCACAAAGGCAGCGAAACACTAAACACTACAAGCATGAAATTGCATTTCAATGTCATCTTCTCATACATTCATAGTCTATACAAATGTCATCTTCTCATATAGTCTACACGAATGCAATGAACTTTTCTGTGAGTGCTGCACAAGTTGCTAATTATAAAGAAGTTTTGAACCATCTTTTCTAAGGGAAAATAGAACATGTACCTGGACACTGACAAAATAAATAAAGGAATTCAGACAAAATATTCTGACAAAAAAAAAGAAAATGAAGAAATAACTTTGATATTGAAGAACTGTTTGAAAGAGAATACTTTCTACATTTTTATGACTCTGAGAGATTTCTTAGATATATCAGAAAGATGGGTTCCACTGTTAAAGCTTCTATGATTTTCTTCCATCTTCTTTACCTGTGTTACCTGAGAAGGTTCTCAGAAAAGAAAGTAGAGGACCAAAAATCTTATTTGTCCAAGGAGCTGTCATTATATGACAGGTATCTTCACCCTCATAGTCCAGGAACCAGGGACTGTTTTCCCTATGAAAAACCTGTAAAAAATCAGATGGCCAGGAAATCAAGGAAATTTTCATATTTCTAGTTTAATACTTCCAAAAAGATAAATTATCAACCTTAGTGTTCTCCAAATATTGCAAGTTACACTTGTAATATAAAGAATTCTCAAAATAGAAAAGGGTACTCAAAAATCTGGTTTCTTGTTTCAGTCAGTCTGTAAACAAGTGTTCTTTACAAGGTCGATTTAGTGGCACAGTTTTTCAACTTTTTTAGTGATTTTGCTGCTTAAAAAGACTCCCAAGCATGGTACTAAAGGGATATCTAATGTTTTAGGCACAAGAATGCTGTAATATGCCTACAGTGGAAAAAAACATGTGTTAGATAAGCTTTATTCATGCATGAGATTCACTGCTGTTGGCTCCGAGTTCAATGTTAATGAATCAGCAATACATGTTGCATGAGGGTTTGTTTGTTTTTAACAGAAACACATAAGAAACAAGGTTATCTTTTGATTTAATAGTAACTCTATGTGACCAGAGGCTCATAGGAACCGCGCTGTGTGTCCCTTGGCCATAATAAGTCAATATTCCCTAATTATGTGTTTGAGTAGACTTTTACACATAATTCCCTTAAAGTAGAATACAGCATCCTTCTATTCCAGGTTAACAGTTTGAAACTTCCATTTATCATGGTTATATTTAAAGTATCTTTAAGTCAGATTAGTTTCAGTAAAAGAAGAAAATTAATTTACAAGAACATACTAAATTTAAAAAGAAAAAAGTGTTTTTATAGCCAAAATTTGAAAGCACTAAGGGAAAGTCTCAAATTTATTGGTGACTTTTCTAGCAAACACTTTTTGGATAACTTTGCCAAATATTTAATTGCTAATAGAATCTTAGAGTTTTTATCTCTAAAAGCAACCCTCTCACCTAGTGAGGTGTTTCTGAAAACAACAAACAGGAGACGAAAATTTTGAAGTTAATAAAGAACCTTAGCAATATGAATGAGGAATCACCACAATCATCGTTATTGCCTCTTGCAGACAAATTGTGAGGACTGCTGGTTATTATAAGCTCCTGTGCTACTGCAGTTCCATCTGTAAGAGAAACAAACAAAGAAAAAGTAGTATATTTGACATGTACGTCCCATCCCCATTACCTACTAATAATGAAAATATAATGACCTTTGTTTTACCATGTTGGTGACTATTTCCCCTGTCAACTCTGACATGCACATAATGTAGGCTGACAGATTATTTATGACCAGGGAAATTAAATATCATTTCATTTCTTCTAATACAATCTGTGATGTCTCCCAGCTCCCAATTTTTTCCCATTAAGGTTATTGTCTTTTCTGCTCCAATTGGCTGTGTGCTGTTGGGTTGTAACAGCACAGAGAAAATGCTTAGAGCATAATGGAGGTGCGAGAATTGGTGTCATTTGCAAGACTGCCTTTCACTGCTCAACTAAATGAAGACATTTGGTCCTCATAAGTCAAAACCCATATTGATGAATCTAGATGCATTTGGACTAATAGAAAAAGACAGCCACAGTTATAATGGGTTTCCCAAACTAGGTTTTTTTGCTCAGAATCTCATAATTTCAGAATTGGGATGGTGACATAAGGTCGTCTGTTTCAAGTCTCTCATTTTATGGAGAACTGAAAATCAGAGAAGGAAGTTTGCTCATTGATACGTCTAGTAATAGAGTACTGTTTTCTTGGTTGAACCTGTTTCATACTCTCATATATTCAACACTCATTCTGGTTTGTGACTTACATCTTTTTCAGAAGCCTATGCTCTGTTCTAAGAAGCATTTTGAAAACCTTTCACAAGATCTAGAGACAGGGAACTTTCTCGCATATTTCACATCTCATGTCTTTCCCTCCACTTGTTCCATTTCTTCAGAAAAGTAAATCTACAGGACTCTTCCAGGGCTGGTCTAGACTTTCACTGGGCCTCCACAGCAGCTCTCTTTCTCTTTTTTTCCAATCTTGCCTTCTACTCTTTCTTTCCATAGATGTTGGTTCCTAATATTAAAACTTTTCATACAAAATACAACCTCGGCACCTACTTCAAGTGAACAAAATCTGTGCTGCAGAGGAGATAAATTATAGATGAGTTTCTTCCTTTCTAATTCTCATATCTACATCAGACCCCCTGTGTGTCAAAACTGAGAAAAATCCGATGTATAAAATAAAGTCCTTACTAACTTAAAGCTCCGTGCTTTGATAGGAGGGATAGACAGTTAGAAACAATCATGTAAGATAGCACTTAACAAAGACCATTACTCCCTTCTGACTGGTTTATGTCCCACTTTCTTTCCTGTTCCCATTTATTCACCCAGGGAAAATTCCCAAGTCTGATCATGTCACTTTGAATTAAAATCTCTCAGTGAAACACTGTTATACTTCAAATAAGGCCCTAGATTCTTAGTCATCCCATTGCATTTTCCTCAGTATCATTTCTTTCAAAATGATCCCTTATTAGCACTGACCTGCTTTCAGTTTCTGAAGCCCACATGCTCTTCTCATCTGCATTGCCATACTGTATATTCCTCCATCTAATGAATGATCTCACTACTATCTTTCAGGGGATAAAGCTTTCTTGTGCTTGACAACTTGTTTTATTTATCGGTTCCTCCTTGCTAGCGTAGTTGTGCTGCAAAGGGTTTTGTAGGTTATATATGGCAAACCATAGGGGATGCTTTTCATATTGTTAACCATCTGTGATGTGTGTGCTTGTTATAATTGTTAAATTGAGGCAGAGAATAGAACAAGAAAGCCCCTGGAGTGGACATGAGGGATATAGAGTAAAACAGAAAGTTAGCTCTCCAAAAGCACAGAAATCGTTCAGTTATAACTAATAGACCACTCCTGGCAAATAAAAGGGGGTGAATTGTTCCACAGTCTTCTGGGGTCCTAACCAGAAAAGCATCTCATCCTAGACCACAACCACAAAAAGGATCTGGCTCTAACACATAGACCATGCCTAGACACAAGTGACATATAGAATATCTTGAACATCCAAAAGTAACCCCAAAGTAATTATAATCAATTGCAATTTTATTTGGGTTATGGTTTTGAGTCCCTGAACACACCCATGGACTAAGGACAGTTTTATGAAGTTTGATGCAAGGACAAAAACTGTCCTGTCCAACAGAAAGGAGGAGAATGGCTCCTGATTGGAGTGACTAGCTGCATCCATTCTAAGAGCTCTTCCCTCCCTGCAAAAATCACATATTGACTCTGACATCTGGTTCTTGGGGTGGTGAACTGCCTTCAGTAGCCTGCTCCCAGCCTGTGATGTGTACTAGTCTTTGATCTTTAGTGATAATTCTATTCTTTCATTTTGATTTCTATTACCTTGCTCAATTCTTTGTTCAAGATATAAAGAACCAAGAAACCTTGTGACTCCCAACAACATATCCACAGCTGTATGGCAATTATCAACAAGGAAGTGATAACTTGGAATTTCCACAAAATTCCTAAGTGGAAATAATAAGGAGTTAAGTGTTTAGAACTCACCCTTCAGTTTTGACCCTTGGGTCCAATTTATTGCCTTTTTAGTATATGTTATCATTTAAATTATATGTCAGTTTGCTCCTTTGCTGCTTGTTTTCCGCATTATATTATAAATTCAATAAGGCTAAGAATATGTATATTTTTTCACCAAGTAATGTGCATAGTGCTGGAAATAAAAATAAAACTACTCAACATATATAACTAAGTAAATCAGGAAAGGTGAATGGGGAACATTTAGGTTGGATTTTGAAATATGTATAGAATTTAAATACTACTTGGTGAAGGAAAGCCATTTTTGTAAGGGAGGGGTTACAATTCCTTATCTAAGAAGTGAGACACAAAACACTTATCACAAAGCGATATGCTCACAAATGTTAAGTGCTAGCACAATGCTTGACATAAGAATGCTCAAACACATTTCTGTTAGCACAATAATCATTCTTTTACTATGCTTAATGCACAACAAAAGTCATTCTCGTGCATTGATTAGTAAGCATACTATTGAAGGGGAAAAAAAAGCATCAAGGTTTGTAATTAGCTTATGTCGTTTGGGGAATCCTCAGGAGAGATTTGGACTTTATAACTTTTGAAGATTCTTCCAGCCTTGCAATTTACCTTCAGACAGTGAAAAAATAGACTTCACAAACAATCACGCATATCACACAGCTAAAGGGGACAGTGATTCCACACAGGACCTGTGTTTCTCTTTCATAGGGAGGTTTGTTCTCAGCATCATTGCCATGATCTGCTGAACAAAGGCCCCTGGGTAGCCTGAGAAGTTGGACAGCGCTACATTTTAACTTAGAATCTCATTTTAAAAGGCTGATACCAAAGAAAGGTGCTTGGTGGCAAGTTTCAGCAATTCCCCTTTGTATCTGCAAAGCAACGAAGTCACTATTACTTTCTTTTCAGAAACATTTTTGAAACATCTTCTGGTTTAAAAAGAAAAACTTTATAACTTTAAAAATTCTAACCTCATGCTAAGGATTCAAAGTTGAAGTCATTTGTTATTTTCTTCCAAATAGCTGTACACCTTTCTATTTTTTCACTAGTCTTCTTTTTTTTAAGTCAGTGCATTCTGTTGTCATTTCCTTATTAAATTCTGTTAGTACATTTTACTTTAAGCAATGTAACTTATGTTTTCAAAATTGTAATTGGCAAAGCTTTGGGTAACTAAACGATTTAGGGATTAGAGAAAACATGGGTGGTAGAATAAAGAAAAACAAAATTTAAATGTTATTAAACCACAAGATTGTGTTTATCTATTTTCCTACAATTAGAGCAAGTCTCATTTTAAATGATTAAAAACTTTGCATGTCCACTAAGACAACATTCTGTGACATGGTTACCACTTTTTTCATAGGTAAATTTCTCTTTGTTTTCTATGCAGTTATTCTGTACCCTAACAAGAAATCATTTTACCTGAAGGACATTACTAACAGTAACAAGACTGGTTCTGCTATGTTGTAAGTGGTAATTAGGATGCCATTCTAATTATGGCTCAAATTATCCTTCTTTTCTTTCATAGGACACACAAAGTGAACCTAATTTATGCAACAAATGACTCAGAGAAGTTTATGTGAAATCAGTCTATTTTTTACTTCAAAATCTGAAGAGGTTGATGAGGCATTATGCCCCTCCTATAGACTAAAACAGAAGGAAGCTTAGCCAGGCCTTTTCCCTTCACTGTGGGTGTTGTAGTCAGGGGTTGCAATGACAATTATATACAGGATACAGAATTTATACTATTAATTTACGATGGCCACCCAGAGTTAAATACAAGGAAGTGCAGGAAATCTGTCCACAACACTAAAGATCCAAGGAAATCCAGTAGAGGGTGTGGATCACTCAGAAATGTCTTGCCTGGGTCCCACTAGAGCCCATGAAAATGCCTCTTACGAGTCCAACTGGAGGTCTAAAGCCCATGACAATGAATCATGCAAGTCTGTTTCACAGATCTGCACTGGGAAGGCCCAAAGGTCACCAGTGGAAACTAAAAGGTCTATGCCTGCGCGGTGAAGGATCTGTGCCAGTAGGTTGAGGGTTCTACATTGGAGCCAAGAAGCAATATTCAGAATAAGGACCAGGGCTCCCCCCAAAAATACCACCTCAGCCATCTTCAGCAACAAAGAGTTTCCAAGCTCCTCTAATGATGAGGACAGTCAAGTACATATCAGGAGACCAGCATGACAACCTTCTCCTGGAAATTGAACAGCACACATCTTCCCCTCCGAGGCAGGAAATGATGATCAAAATAATGACCAGAGTTCTCCCAAAGTGAGCTGCAGCCATTCTCAGCAACAAGGTTCCGAGTTCCTCCCATGATAATGGCTGA
>RJWT010044537.1:0-11765 GCA_004365215.1 Cuniculus paca
AGAAGAGGAAAAAGGAGCAGAAGGGTCACATAAATTGCTCAAGATCACATAGCTTGGGTATAGCAGAGATGAACCTCAGGCATGCTTGTTTGATTTTAGAGCTTGGGTACGATCCTGTCAGGTAGAGATAAAATTTAATTGAGGTTCTGAGAGACTTATTTGAAACTACTATGTTTTCCTAAACACTTTCTTGTTGAATGAGTGTACTTCTCGGGCCTGTCTTCTCTCCCGCAGTTTTGACAAATCCCGATCCCACCTAAGACCTCATTTCATTGCAGCTATCCTACAGCCCAACTTGAAATTTAAATCCTGAAAGAATCAGCTTCATACAGCTCTCTATGATAGCAGTCCCTCTGCAGGGGGAGAGCTGTGCTCTCAGAGGGTAGGTCTTTGTTCAAAATCAAAAAGAGGTAGCAGCTGGCCTAAAATTATGATTGACATCTGGTCTCAGACTCATTATGGTTGCCCTGATTTTCTCTCAGACTCACTGAAATGTTTTTCCTCTGAGAACAAAGGTTCCAGAAACTCAAAACACCTATATTAACTAGTGACCTAAAAGGAGAATGCTTACCTGCTAACTTCCTGGCTAGCCTTCAAGTGGCTTGGCAGAGCCTTCTTGCTGTTATTAGACTTTATAATGAGTTAATTATTCTGGGTAGCTAGGCCCATTTTAACAGAAACAGACTGATTTCTAAAATGCATCTTTTGAAATTTATAATAAACATTAAGAGCCCATTAACAAGTTTTTTTTTTTGAGGAAAATAAAAACATAAGACTAGTAAAGAAAGATGTTATCTCAGTTGTCCCTAGTGAAGGAATGGTAGCATTTACTAGCTTATGTAGATGATTTTGCTTTATGATTAACCTAGATTACAAAGATGAAGACTGTCAGGTCCTTTTACTTGTGTGATTGGCAATAGAGAATATAAGGGCAAATATGAATGGAAAGAATATGTTCTATGCAAAACTGCATGAACATTTAGTATTTATTGAATGCCTCTTAGGTGCCAGATGCCACATGAGGTACTTTTGGTTTCTTATTTTGTGCAATTAATGTACCAGCCCCTATGAGTAGAGCACAATTTGTAAATAGGATGATATTCAAGATACTGAGTGAATTGCTAAAGCTTGCATAGCAGAAATTTTTGTATAGTTCTACTTCCAAAATGCCTGCTTTTTTTAGTTTTCTAGTTATAAAAAAGTTCTGTGTTTTTGGATATTTTAAACAGAGGGTTGTTTTATAGCACTTCAAGAGTATTGAAATTCAAATTCCACTTCAAATCAGTTCTGGATCACTGATTATGGTTTGGATTTAAGAGTCCAGATACTTCCTTTCCTGCTGCCTTCTCTTTCTTGCTGCTACCTTTTGGTCAAATAAAGAATACAGTTAATTAATTTTATTCATTATTAACTACATGTAAAAGTTTTGATGAGAAGGAAATGAAAATCACTGATTAGAACAAACTCTATTATTGTTCAATTTCATTTAATGGCACATTACCATTCTTCATTCGTATGACTTCTTGAATTGATTTGAGTGTTTTAAAAGAAAAACTTAAAATTGCCCTCATTTAGCAAATACAGTAATATTTTTACAAATAAAACTAAATTTTATTTGTTTATAATGGTTTGTCATTGCCCTAATGGTCTCACAAAGAAATAAAGTAAATGCTTAAAGCAGCCAATTTCATTTGTCACTACAAAGAGGGTCAACTACTACAGAGTAGTGGTTGGGGTTCTGGGAGAGTTCAGATGGGTCAGAGCACAGCTGAAGTTTATCTTATTACACTTCACAAATGACCTGGCTATGTATATACAGTTGATACTTAAAATCCTTTTTAGTAGCTGTGAAATTCTATCATCATTAGCAGTAATCTACATAATGCAATATACTCTGTAAAGTTTCTACTTTAAAAAAGTTGTCATTTACTAAACTTTACATGAAGAAAAAGCAACATCAACTTTTGGTAACTATGAAAAGTATACTCTTACTGGCTATTCTCTATGGAAATTTGGGGTCACAAATTAATGCTTGTATTTGATTTCCATTTAATATATCTTTCCAAGTAATGTAGTTTAGAGAAAGCAATAATCAAATTCTCGAGTGTCTTAGACCATTTTCTGTTTCTATAACAAAATGCAACTGATTGAGTAATTTATAAAAGAAAGAAGTTTATTTGGCTCACTATTTTAAGGCTGGGAAACCCAAAAGCATGATTTTGAGGTAGAAGAGAAGAAATAAAGGTAGACAGAAAGGGAACAAGGAAAATTGTAATGTAAAGATTGTATATTTAAGGAAGATGTATATTTAAGAAAGATTGTGTATTTAAGAAACTGTAGATTTAGGACACAGTTATCCAAGGTTACAATGTCTTTTTTTAATCCTAAGCCTGTTTTTCCTTTCCAGAATACTTACTCCTACTTACCTAAAAGTTGTAAAAGATGTAATAAGTCTATAAATTTGGCCCATACTTTTGTCCTATAAGTTGGACCTGTGCATTTCTTTTAATTCTGTAGATTCACATACTTCCACACTTATGGAAGCTGCATTGTTAATTAGGTATCATATCTCTAAACTTGAAACACATGCAGATGATTTGTGTTCTAACCTAGCCCACTACTGAGTATGCTGACAGACACTAGGAATACACATCCTAGATCATCTTAGACCACATAAATACACTAGGCCCAGAGTATAGTGTGCCTCATCATCAATCAAGCACACTTTTTTTCTGAATGTGTACTTCGATTCTGCCTAATCTATTGATGCCTCTCACTGATGAATCCTGCAGTTCTTTTCCATATTGAGTCAAGAACCTACTCCATAGAAGAGAAGGAGTGAGTTGAACTCCTTATCTCCTTTTTTGTGGGAAACTCCTTGGATTCTGTCCATTGACAAAAACAGCATTTACTTGGCTTCTGGTTAGGGTTTTCTTGCTACCACAAAATGATGAAAGGCATTACATCATGACAAAAAGCAAGTGTACTTGTTTGAGTCTCTTTTCCTCTTCTTATTAAGTCCTTAATACCATCATGGGGTCCATGATCTCTTGGCCCCATTGCTTTTGGGTCTGTGCTAAGGCTGAACAATATGGTGGGAGTATATGACAGGCGAAAGTGCTGACTTATGGCCAAGAAGTGAAAAAGAGGGAAGAGACTAATATCCCCAAATCCCTTCAGGGCATGTTCACAATGACTTGAAGAACTCTCACTAGGTCTCACCTCTTGACATTTCCACCAGCCCCCAATAGCATCAGACTGGAGACTAAGCCTTCAATACATGAGGCTTTATGGCACATTTCAGATCCAAACTCTAGTAGGGTGGTGGGAACAGATCAGAAAATAGAGCTCAAGAAATACAATGATCTTGAGCTTGATACTAATGGCCTTTTACTTTATAGCTATGAACACATGAAATGATATTTGCAAAATATAGCTAAGCCACAGATAATTATAAAAAGTATTGAGCTGTAAATGAGGATGCTCTGAAGAATTGAACTTTTTTTCCTCAACCTTAATCTGTTCTGAAATGTGGCTTTATTTATGCTGCATGTGTGGGGGATAGCAGGCCTTTCAATATTTCAGGTCTCAAAAAGGAATATTAAGCAGTTGTCTTGGTTACTTTTCTCTCATTGTTAAGACAAAATACATGATGCCCAAAATGAAAGAAGGAAAGGTTTATTTAGCTTACAAGTTTTGGAGGTTTCAGTTCATACTCAGCTGGCTCCAAGGGCAGGGTGGCATGGCTGAGGGGCAGCCATTCATGGCAGCTGCAAGCAGCAAGAGTGAAAGGGCAAAAAAGGCGAAAGCATGTCTCCTTCCCTCCCTTATATGGTATGCTGGCTCCCTGCCCCTGGGCAAGTGCAGAACTCTACCCCACCAATCCCAGAGCTAGACAAACAAACCAATCATAAATGCTAGACTCAGCTGCTTCCATGGCTGCATGAGGCTTGTGGGGCCACCCAAACACAAACCACAACAGCAGTCAATGGAAAACAGAAAATAAAGCAAAGGGTAGTAGCCCAGACACCAATTCCCTACTTTTTTAAAATGTGTTCATGAAAAGGAAAAAATTTTGCAAGTGAAAAGTGAGTGGGAGTGTGCAAGTTGGATTAGGGAGGCTGGTGGTGGGAATAGATCAGGCAAACCACTCATATTTTTAAGGCACCAGCTTAATAAATTGCAGTTTAGTTACCTCCTAGCTGGTCTCATTTGTTTAAAGCAAATCAATTTAAGTATATTGAAATTATTTTCTTGATGTATATATTTATCTAAAAAAATAAGATGCTAAGTTTATTGAATTGACAGTACTATATTATATTTACAAAATGTTGGCCTTTCTCTTTATTCTGTTCCTTTCTAGTTGTGAAAATGTCTTACTCTTCATGTTATTTTCTCTGCTAATTTGACTTTGCTATATAGTCAGGTGTTATTTAACAATATGGTATCTTTCTTACACTGTTTTGTTCTGTTTGATTTTATTGTGTGTAAAGGCATGGACAACTATTTCGAAGAAAACAAGGGACATCATGGTAGCAACTGTTGATTTCCTATTGTCTTGTTTTGAAGTCCTGTGTTGCTTGCATTGTTCTGTCCTGATTTGCTTTGTTCTGTTTTGTTTTGCTTTATTCTCTTTAAAATAAAAAAATAAAGAAAATATGGTAATTTTCTTATATATTTTTGGTCACTTTTAAATCTACACCTTACCTAGATAAAACAAAGATGAATGCTTTTCCCAATTTTTGGAAACTTTTGCTGCTTCTCTTAATGTATGCACAGCTTAATTTTAACCATGTATTGTTAGTCTCTGGAATTCATCTCATGACAAGGTAACATCAATGCATTTGGCATCATTTTCCTCACCACTAGTACATGTTATGCTCAGCAGTGTTGACAATATAAGAGTTGTTAGTTCAGCATTCAGTTTATTGACTTTGTTTTAGTAACCAATAGCAAAAGTTCTACCTAACTACATAATTTTAAACAAGTTGTCAAGACTGAAATCTGTGAAAATGTTGGTTTTATAACATTACAGAATGTTTATAAGGGAGTGATATGTTAAGGCCTCAGAGAATTTGCCCAAACATATTTCTGAGGTCTTTTATGGGCTTCAGATCTCTTCAGTTTAATAATTTCCTTTAGGTATAGAACAAGACTCTTGGTATTAAACCACCCCCAAGGAGAAGTACTCTTATGGATCTGTCAAGTGTGAATTTTCCAAATTATTGAATTTTATGCAAGACAAGGAAATTTAGAAGGGACACACACACACACGTACACGAAAATGACTAAGAAACCTCACAGAAAACAATTGCTTGGGGTTTCTGGATTAGGAAGAAACTATGTTTACACTACCTATGGTCTTTAGAAATTTAGAACAAATTAAAGCATCAGTAATGTAATTAAAATTTACAATTTGTATGAGAGAAAATTTGTCACTATTTTCTCTCTAACTCAGAAGTTAGCAGCTATGGTGCCCTGCAGAGCCCGTCCTTCTGTAATGCCTCATGATTTTGGAGTGCTTCTCTCTGCCTGGTAGGAAGGCGCCAACCTGGACCTCGAGAAGGAAACCTCCAACAGGGCTTAATTAGGTAAACTACTTTGATTGCTCATATAACTGGAAAATTTAAGATGAAGCAAAGCTTAAAGGCGAATGAAATGTTAGACTGATACATTATTGTTTTCTATTCCTTTTTATGCAAACATGAAACAGAGAACGCTCTCCTGGCTCATTTACCTCATCTCCAAGGTCAGACAAATTTTCGAATGGAAACACCAAAATGACTTCCCAATGGGAGAAAAACTGATCTTGTTGTTGGTAGCTTATTTTATAGTCTTCAACTTCTTATCAGAGAATGTAGTTCATTTCGACCTACAAAGCATAGAGGAGGAGGCAACTAGCTGGAGGAAAGAGCATAAAGGAAACTTTGTGAAGGATTTAACAACAGAAATAGGTTGTGAAGAATAAGTTCTTCGAGGAAAAAAATATTTTAGGTGTAGAGTATAGGCTGTACAAGGGCGGAAATCACCATGACAGTATGGGTGACACATATGTGCCTGTGTATGTGTGCCTCTGTGTGTGTGTGTGTGTGTGTGTATGTAGAAATCAGGAGCTGGATTTGGAAAAGTAGGCAGAGAATCCAATAAGTAGGTTTTTCCTGTATGTGGCACAAGATGGACATTGACCTCTGATTTTATACAGTGGTTGAAGCACTCTTTTAAGCATATACTATGGTGACAGGAGTGAGTGGAGGTTCTTTGGAAACCTTATCTTCATTTCAGTCAGGGTCCATTTACGTAGTTTATAAATTTGAGTTCATTCTAAACTTTCTGTTACACAAAGAATGCTCCAGTTCTGTATTCGTTCTTTTCTTTTTTTGTAGTCTTTAAAAACTAAATATCATCGTCTTAGGAAGTCTATGAATTGCTTGACCACCATGTCTATTTTGCCTCTGCACTCTCTTCTCTTATCATGAAGATAATTTGTGATTGAATAGTCAAAGTTACCTACTGGTGAGGCTCTAGTCTTTTTGATCTGGTTTTTGTTTTTGTATTGTATGCCATAGACTCATGAATTTTCCTCTGAACTTTTAAGTTTTTACTGTAATCTAAAGACACATGAAACTAAGCTCAATGTTTTCCTTGCTGGTTATTTTAAGCATCTATGTCAAGACTCTTGAATCCTAAGATTCTCACCATTTCTGCATCATTAACCAATCCTTTTTTTGAACTCAAATCCCTAGATGCTTCATAGAACTTTTTGGTGTCCTAACAATGAAGATTTACTACCTGCTTTGCTTGAACTAAAATAGAGACAAGAGCCAGTTGAGGTGCTTACCATGACTGTGTCTCTTTTATGTCCTATTTTAGTAGTATATATTACAACAGGCTCAAAATATGTTAGAATATCATTACAATACTTTTCATTTCTTTTAGGAAATATCACACCAAAATAGATTGTTTTGGTGCACAGACTACTTTAAATTGAAGATACTTTAAGAACAGAAAGTCCAGAGATAGTTTTCTGAATTTCTCTTAAGTGACCAAAGACAGATCATCTAAAAGGATCAGAATTGTCATGAGTTCTTTTCCCTGGAATTTCATCAACCAGAGAAGATAAAGTCATATCATAGTAGAGGAGACTGAGGGTTGACACTATGCTCAGACAGACTATCATAGAATATCATCTATTATTCTGAGGCCCAATCATGGTTCCCAGAAATCATTTGAAGTCATATACTGTTCCCTAAGCTGCCTAAATCCCCCTTCCTATGCCCATGTGAGGAGGACATACAAGCTTTTAGATCTCATGAGGCATTTGGGTATTTACTTTTCTTTCATAGGATGCTCTTGTACATATACTAATATCTATACTTTTGTTAATTTATCTACTGCTAGTTTATTTCATAAACAATTATCAAACCCCACAGGAGTAGAGAAAAGCTTCTCCTTCTCTATACTTGACACTAATTTCTACCAAAGAGTTTATCAATTTCTATCATCTATTTCTATTTCTGTTGAACTTACCATCTACCTGCCTACTGAGATTATTTGTTTTTAGTAGAGTAACCACACCTGTTGTTATATTTGAAATATAGATTTATCTTACCAGTTATCAATATCACCTAGTTTGTTATTAGTTAACATTCTACATTGTAAATTTGAGATTGATCATTTCAATTTTGTTTTTTTCCCATGTTCATAATTACGTAGCCATGTTAACTTAAGTAATTGTAAGTAGCATTTTTAATCTTTAAAATTCTTTCCTCATGGTAATTGTTGGACACTTCCTCTCCAGTTAGACTTTATTCCAGACTGCTGGAATAGACATGTTGGGCAGGTTAGGACTTTCATCATTTCTCGATAGACTAAGAAATGATTTTCTACTGTGTATGCAGAGTTAACAATTCATGATGCATAAGCCCAACTGAAAAACCTCTTTTAGGAAGAGTGGCAGAAAATATAAGGAAAAAAATGACAAAGTGTTTTGATGGAACTGAGAACTATATGAATAAAAACACAATCGCTGTTTGAGTTCTTCCTGCAGATGGCACTGGTGCTACTTAGATAAAGAACACATCTCTCAGCAGCTTTTAGTTCATTGTGCACACTGAAAAGGCTTGTATGTGCTGGAAAACTAAGTAGATGTCTTGCAATAAGTACTCACTTATGTGTGCATGATTGAGCCCCAGCATAGTTTAGCTATTCCTTTTAGATGTCTGCTTTTCAATTAATGCATGCAAGTGGACAATAAAATATGATGGAATATTCTTTTTGACTAGGGAAGAGGAATATGACAAAAATTGCACTAAAAAGTAAAGCTTCAGGACACTTCACTTCCAGCTGCACTTGCTTGAAAGATCCAGGCTAGTCAGAGTATGTATAAATATCTCAGGAATTTGGAGGGAGGTGTTAAATTAAAAAAAAATTATTCTGATAAAATCATAGGATGTTTATTCTGATAATCTCAAAAGTGAATTCAGGAAGAGATCCAAGATGGCTGACTAGAGAAGGCATCACATTTGAGATACTCAGGGAAGATCAATTAAAAACCCAGATAGCTGGAAGCAGGGGCAGGACTTATCCCCTCATACAGAAAATCAGTTTGAAAAAGATATATGTTGATCTCACCAAACATCAGGATAGTGGTCAAAAAGATGGGAAGTGGTTCCACAGAGCTTCCCCATGACCCCCATTCTTGCCTATCCTATAAGCAGCCATCTTGAAAACTTCCCAGATAGCCAGAGGGAGCCAAGAAGCACTGCAGAGAATAGTCTCCGTGGTATGTGGCCCCCTGTGCTCCATGATTCCCTCTCAAAACCCTGCAGCATCGCAGCCAGCACTCACCAAGGGCAGAAGAAGCTACCTCCCCACTTGCCTGACTCTGGGCAGTGGGAGGATAAACAAGTGAACAGTGACTGCCAAGTCTGCCCTGCTGCTTGAGTACCCCAGGTCTGTCCCAGTCATTGCCAGGCACTTCAAGTTGATCCCACACCTTCCAGGGCCTCCATATGGGACCCAGTGGTGACATCAAACCTGCTTGAGTCTGTGGCTGGCACCCCCAAACTGATTGAGTCTCCATTAAGCACTCACTACCCTGGACCTGCTGGAGACTGGCTTTCAACACCAGTCCCAAGCAGCCTGAGGCTCCACTGAGCGCCCAAGACCCACAAGTCTCCTCCTGGTGTCCCGGACCTTCTGGAGCCCCAACTCAGTGACAGCATCCCGTGCCCTCCCTAGGTGCACCAGTGTCTCTATCTCACACGCTGCATCTGTCCCGGTCTCACCTGGACTTCTGCTGAGTGGCCTGGACCCACCGGTCTCTCTACCCAGCACATCATGCCAGTCCTATGCACGCTGGAGTCTCTGTCTAGCATTCAGCACTTGTCCCAGGCTCGCCTGACCTGCCTGGTTCTCTGGGCCAGGTTGAGTCTCCACCCACTGCCTAATGCCTTCCTTGGGTCCACTAGAATCTCCCAACATTTGTCCTGGGCACACCTGGGTCTCCACTGGGCTCCTCAGACCTGTGGGAACCTTCAGAATCTTTGTATGGCACCCAGCACTTGTTCCCGGCCTGTGGGAGTGTACACCAGGAGCCTTGGTCTCGCTTGAGTATTCATCCAGTGTCCATCGGGCCATGCCCTCCCTAGTCTTGTGTCCTGGCTTGGATCATTGCCACGGTCTGAAGTTTACTGATAACACAAAATCCCACAGGCTGTAAAGAGGGGCAGAAAGGAATGTGACTTGTTGGATTGAAGACTGAAGGTTCTAGAAGAAAAACACTCATTTGGAGATACTAAAATAGAAACACTTAATGTGCTTTAAGGGAAAACTTTTGAAGGCAGACACGGGAAAAGACTTTCATAACAAACCCCCAGTTGCACAAGAAATAATACAAAGAATCAGCAAATGGGTTCACATTAAGTTAAAAAGCTTCTGTGCATCCATGGAAACCACCAACATAAGGAAGAGACAACCTACAGAAAGGGAAATCTTTTTGCCAACTACTCCTCAGAGAGCATATGCAAAGAACTAAAAAATGTCTAGAATATATAATATATAATGAATATCTAGAATAGAAAACTAAAAGAATTGAATATCCCAAATTTAAAGACCCAATCCAAAAAATGAGCATCTGAAATGAGTAGACACTTCCCAGATGAAGAAGTACAACTCACCAATAAACACATGAAAAAAATGGTCATCATGGCTGGTCACTTGAGAAATGCAAATTAACACAAGGCTGAAATTGCATCTCACTCCAGAAGGAATGATTATCATCAAGAAACCAATGAATGACAAATGCTGGTGAGTCTGCATAGAAAAAGGAATACTTCTCTATTGCTCGTGAGAGTGTAAACTGGTGCAGCCACTATTAGAGATCAGTATGGAGATTCCTCAAAAATAAAACTAGAAATTTCATTTGACCCAGATAGACCCCTTCTATTTGTCTTCCCCAAGACTTAAAGTCATCAGACTACAGTGATATATGTTTACTCATGTTTATGGCAGCACAATTTATAATATCTAAATGTTAGAAACAGCCTATATATACTCCTCAACAGATGAATGGATAAAGAAAATGTGGCATTTATATACAAGAAGGAATTTAGATAGTTTTTTTGAGGGGCTTGAGAGATAGCCTGAGAGATGTTTGTATTGTTGTTACCGTGTATTTTCTAGTTTTTGCAGAACATGTTGTTGTTATCGTTGTGTATTTTCTAGTTTTTGCGGAAATGAAGCCAAAGGAAGGGATGAATGGGGTATCTGTGAGGCCATAATAGAGAAGATGATCAGGAACTAAAATAGATTAGTTGTCCAGTGCAGTGAAGATTGGAAAACAGGAGGGTGACATGAGTTTGTGGTTGGGAGTGAATTGTTGAAGAAGCAAATTTATTTTGATTGCAAAGAAAATAGAGGGCCAAGGGGTTATTAAATGCATTCTAAATTTCATATATGACACACAAACCTCTTGACTCACTCCTTAATTTTAGCCTCTTATCCTTCTTCTATGTGACACTGCCATTTTAGAACTGCTGCTCAAACGCTATGCACAACCTGTGTTTTTTCATATAATGCCCCTTCTATCTGAAAGTTCTTTGAGAGAGCTCTGCAGCTGAGGTAGAATGTAATGACTTTTTACTGTGGTCCATTGTGTCTTTAACTCTATAAATTCTTCCAAATAGACTTTATTAGACTAGAGCTCCTTATGGGTGGGGACAACTTTCTACTTACTTTTGTACTGCTAGCACATGGTAGTTTAATAAATACTTGCTGAACTTAATTTCTTTATTTTCCAAAATAACACTCTTGTTTATATGTTCAAGATTTTATAGCAATTGGGGATTATTCCAAATCACATACTTTTCACTTAGAAAGTTGAATGACAGGTCAGGTTGATTTTAAAACTAGTTGATATAATACTTTACTGGTTAAATCATTTCTGCCTGTCTCTCTGTCTCTGTCTCTCTATCTCTCTCTGTTTCTCTGTCTGTCTCTTTTCTTTCCCCATCTTTTTTTTTTTTTTTTTTCTCACAGTACCAGGAATTTAACTCTTGACCTCGTGCTTGCCAGGCAGGTGCTTAGGCTACTGAGCTAGAACCCTGGTCCTTGTCTTTTTGAGACAGGATCTTGCTATACCGTTCAGGCTGGCCTTGAGCTCACTTTGTAGCCCAGGCTGGTCTTGAACTCATAACAGTCCTCTTGTCTCTGCCTCCCGAGTGCTGGGATTACAGGCGTGTACCACCAGGCCTGGCTTCCCTGTC
>RJWT010044538.1:0-11770 GCA_004365215.1 Cuniculus paca
CTTAATAAAAATACCCAGATTTCATCAGAGTACCCAGATTCATCTGAAGCTCTTGGGAAAGGCTCAAGGAACAGATTTGGGGGATTAGCCTATTTCTTTACTACTTCTACTAAGATAGGAATATGTGATTCAGTGTCTGTGAGATCAAAGAAGACTGTTGCATTCTCCTTCATCTTGAGCTTTTCCCATCAGGATGAGTCTCGGTGGCAACTCTCAGTAGATCCTCAGCATGCTGCGCTAATAACTAGAGCCAGTGCCAACTATCATGTCTGTGCAGAAGGGTAAGCACGTAGACAGTCCTCTTTGCACCCTCTCCTTTTGATTTTCAGCATGCAGAAGCCTTTTGCAGCCTATTTTATTTGAGTTTTTATGACCCAGTAGATAGAAACCTTAATGTCAGTGCCATTAAATCAGTACCTGTAAAAACCCTGGAAATGCTAAGTCCTGGCAGGAAGCATGTTCCAATACTGATAAAGAGTACAGTGAGCTAAAAACAAAAGTGACTTCAGAAAGGAAGAATGAGAGCACAGCTTCTCTGGTTCACTTGGAATGTACAAGGAGTCTAGAGAATTGATCTCCTACATTAAGTGTATTTGTAACTATTTTTATAAGGTAGTTTCTCTTTTTAAAAAAGGTAATCCATTAGTTGAAAGAGACATGAATGTTGCTTTGTAAGAATACGTCCTTAAGATTCTGAGACTATTAGTAATTGTGAATGTGAAAATACACATGCGGAAGAGGTTAATTACTTTCTTCTAACATTTGTTTCTGGTGCTGTGGAGATTATACCATATGTCCACTGTGCCAGAGAATCTGTAGAACCTGTATAAGGAAAAAGCCATATCAGTTTTTCTTGAGCTCTGACAAGATAATTTTGTTGGCTCTGTTCAGATAAGATCTGAGCCTTCCAAAGAAATAGTAGACTTAGAAAACTTTCATGTATTGGAAATGTGTTTTGTTAACTATTGACAGTATGACTCTCCTTTGTATCCAACTATCTCCTCTTCTCTTTAAAACTTATTCATTAGTGCTCTCATCTATCCATTTATCTGAACCAGATATGCCTTCCTTTCACTATCTTATGATCAATATCCTGTCTCTGTCAGATTCCAGGCAGTGTCTCCTTGAAAGAAATGTCTGTTCCATCTTTTCATCTGTAGTGTCAACATGTAATTGGAGCTCAGTATATGATGACCGAATAAATGAATGAGTGATGATTGGATGAAGAGATAAAGAAATGTGTTTTTTAGCCATTGCTGACTTATCATTTCTGGATTTTATATATGTTTAGACTAAAATGTATCTCCTGTGGTTGCTTGTTATTTTGTTTTCATTTTGTGGATTTGCATATCCTGACTTCTGGTTCTAGTATATGGTATGTTTTAGTTTAATACAAATATGAAGCATTTGCTTACAATTGCTAATTGGAATGTTCTATGAAAAATCCGTGTTGAAAGAAGGTACTTGATCCTAAAGAGTGAGGGTAAAATAAGATTTACAAAGGTATTGACGAGTTTGGCTACCACAACACTGCAGAACCTGATAGGTTTTACTTCCTGGCCACTTTTGTAAGAAGATGCATGGTAATTTGCCAACTTCTGTACACATCAGGAATGTTAATGTGGATGGCACCAAAACACCTGCTACTCTGAATTTGTGGGTTTAATCCTACCTCATGGACATCTTTTTTCTGCATTACTTAAATTCCAATTTGAATGACTTTGGAGGAGGAATCCATTTTCTAGAGCTTGCTGTTGGAGGAGCTGCCCAATTCCTAGAACCATTACTCCATTTCTCACTGTCTCTCCTTTACATTTTACCCTCACGATCTCTGCCACCCCAGTTCAGAGATGTACACAAAGTCACTGAAATTCAAGCCTCTGACCTTCCACTACAGCCCCATCATTTTTGTAGGCACCATGGTGATTCCCATCTCTAAAAATAAAGACATTTTTAAAAAAGATATAAAACAAGAGCTTTGGAGTGAAAAAGTCTCAAAGGCAAAAAGACCTTTACTGTAAGGCAAACATTTATCGAACTGAAACTTTAAAGAAAGCATGTTGCTTTTGTTGATGGCCTCACACATCAGAGCTTTGTTTTCTGTGTTACTCTAAGAGCCAGGCAGTGAGAACCAAGCCTTAAATGTGTTCAGTGCAGGAGCCCTGGCTCAGAGGGCTCCACAGATGAAATAATTTCAAAATGCATCACACTTCCAAAAATACTCCAGAAGGTAAAACCATGTTAGAAGTTTGCCTTTAGCTTTTAGTACAAAGAGGACACAGAGAGTAAAGTAGTGATAACTCTTCCTCTTAAAATTGTGCTATCAACAAGGAATCTAAACTCAGCAGAATCAACATTGCTAGATAAAGTATAGCTCTAAAAAATAAAATATGGCGTAGCATTAATTTTAATTGGTAAATATTAATGGTATAGAGTACATGGATTGGAGAACCGTTGAAGCTAATGGAAAAGCACTATGAAATACGGTCATTAATTCATTCACAAAATGTGGTTCTTCCTCTTGCTATGTAGTATTTCTTAACATCCCCAGACAGTAGGACCACTGGAAGTCATGATATCCAAACAAGTTTTTATATTATCTTCAGTAGCTCATCCAAAAACCCAACAAATCAATAGAACAAAAATTCCTAAACTTCTTATATCTTGAAAGTCTATTTTGTCTTCAGTAAAAGTGGAGTCTGAGGTTACTGTTTCATTGCATAAAACCCCTTTAACTACTTAGAAGACCCATTATAAAGTTTTTCTTCACCGCTGCTTCGCAAAGGTGAGCAAAACTATTATTTTAACCTCGTAGGTCAGTTTTTCACTATACCATACCTCTTTCATACAGTCCAATGAAAATTAGGATAGGCTACAAAAATGTTTTTAAGGAACATTAATTTGCATTGAATTGGTTTTATTCTGATGAGCTCTCTGTATTAGTTGTTTTGAAAACCAGACCTCTGAACCAAGTTTCTGAAATTTACTCTGCAATATGTCATTTTGGTAAGCTGTAGTTTCAGGATGATATTGAGAAAGAACCTCAAAGATTCATCTAGTCCCCTTTTTAAAAATTTGATGATGTCTGGTGAATATCAGAGAAATACAAAATCTTGGACATCAAAGACTACTGGGTTTATGTTTTTATGCAGAAGCTCTATAACTTTTATCAGATTCTGTAAAGTATTGATGATCCCTAAAAAGTTAAAAATCATTAAACAGTAAATTCCTCCTGTGGTTTTGAGTGCCTATACAAGTTTTCTGAAATCTGTACATTAATAGCCTTTGGATTTCCAATCTCACAATATGTGTATCTCACAGATGGCCAAGGCAGAATCCTAACAGGAGCAGATTAGCAGAAAGAACCTAGAGAATCTTTCCATGTGGCACTGTTGGGAGGACTGTATTCAACATCATGAGCAAATATCAAGAGATTTGGAATATCGAAAGGCCTTTTGGGTAATATTGTTTTCACGTCCATAAGAGTGGCGGGGCAGAAGTAGGAAACACAGGGAATAAAAGCAAGTATTCTGCTATTATCCTGCAGTTCTATATTTAAAATGAGATGTTTATATAGCTTTAGAGCCAAAGAAATCCATCACCTAATCAAGTGGTATAACCTCTTGAGTGGCAATGATAGACACTATTCTAATTCTTAAAAAATTTTATAAATTTGATGATGATGTGAATCAAATCTCAGAAACTTACTTATGTGACCACCTAAGTTAGTGTAAAGTCATTCATATAAACTATAGATAGGGCTCAGGATCTTCTAGTAGTTTTGCCAACAAAAAAATCCAATAGGAATCAACAGTGGTATTGGTTAGCTGAAAAAGAGGTAATCTCTTTTAACAAGGAAAGATTTTAAATATAGAAGTATTGAAGAGAATTAAAACTAACACAAAATGCTTTGTGTTAAAAAGGCATCTGATTATTTGGTAAAGTTTTGTAATGCTTAAGAGAATTTGATCTGTTAAACAGATCAGTCTCATGATTCCAATATAAAATGCATAATTGACTGATTTAAACTTGTGGTTTTAGGTTGAAATATTACTAAATTAATTTACAATGTTGGAATATTTAAAGAATTTGATTCACCATATTTATAAATTTAATTCATTTGCTTTGAGATTTAATTAGGAAGGCTTTAAGGCAGACAATTGAAGTACTTAAAGGAAATCAAATATGTTAAATTTATAAATGAATTTTAAAATGTTCGAAGAGGTTTAATTGTTTATAAATGGAGCTAAATATTTCTCTAAGTACCCTTAAAAGTGATTGCTAAAATTTACTACATTATAAACAGAATTGAATTCATAAGCTGAAATCAGAAGCTTAGAAAAACCAGAGTTTAAAATTTGAAGAAGTCAAATATTAATATTTAAAACTAAAAGTACTATCAGACTGATCTTTTCTGAGCACAGAGGTCACACTCAAGGACTCCAGAAGCCTCATATGTAGCACACACTTTTTGTTTTAAACATGATTGTTCTTCACTTCCACAGAGCATGTTCTTTTTTTTTTTTTAAACACTCTGAGAATCCTGCAGTGTTAACCGTAGCTGAAATTAACTTTCCTTTGTCCATTTTTCATAGACACATTTCTGCTATAAAAGGAAAAATCAGTGCAGGTGTGGTATTTGAAGAATAATAAACAGTGGTCAGGATTTTGACAATCTAAACAATGCACGCTTACTAACTGGTTATCCTAGTATATAAAAATTTGTGATTTTTTTTTTCCCACAGAAGTCAGAGTCTAATGTGAAATCTCTCATATGCAAAACAAGGTCTAGGAGGTGTGTCAAATCCATATCAGACTCTAGTAAAAAGGTGCTCTTGGAACTGGTACAGTCTGGATGTCACCTGCTACCTTTTCAACCTTTGTCCCAGTGAGCTGTAGAACTCAACTTTTCAGGTTCCCCTAAAATCTCCTCATACCAGATCATTTGTGAACACTGTACTTTTCACCAAAGATTTTGAAGAATAGAGGAAAAAGAAGCTTATTACATGACTGTTCATCCCTCATTTTAAAAAGCTGTATTTAAAATCCTCTATTATATATTTCTTTTCTCTGGTCTTCTCTGCACGGCTATTCTGGGGATAGAAGCATGCTTCACACCATGCCAGAACTCCTCGGCTTCCCTCCTGATTCTCTTAGTGTGCTTCAGATTCCATTTCCCTTTATTAAGCGGAGCAAGCCAACTTCATTTCACAGCTAAATATTCTGGGTGCCGTGTGGTAATGCTGATGCTGCTGAGGGTGTATAAGTAACTCTTCTGGGTTATGTTTAAAACTGGCAACAAATGCCAGCATCTAAATGTTAGACACTTAAAGCCTGTGCGTTTTAAATCCACCTGGAAGTGCTGGTACCTAAGTCCTTTTTGACCTTTGCAGCAGCAGCTGCCACTTCTGTCCCACCCGTAATCCCGCCATTTCAGTGCCCGTTGAGTCTGACTTGCAGAGGGCCAGTGTTGGCTTCGTTTTTCGCAGGTGCTTTCTCTGACTGCTGGAGGCCACCCACACCACAGTCACCACCCACTCAGGCCAACCACAGATTGGCAGTGCCGGACAATTAAAGCCCTTCTTCCATTCCAGTAACCCACAGAAGGTGTCAATATTTGCCTATCCCAGCCTCTTCTCTCTTAGCTGGGGTAAGTTTGAGGCATGTTTCTATACTGCTTCCAAGAATTCCTCAGTGAATTTCAGCTGCAGTTGCCCATAATGGTAATTTATTGATAATGAACATTTCTTCCCTTTCTTATTTCATGTTTTTACTGAAATTGCCCCAGAACACCTCCCACTTGCATTTTAATATCAACCTCTAGATCTATTTCTAGGAGGAACCTAAAGTATAAAACATTTTTCAAAGCAAATGCCATTTCAATGAAATTAACTAGGCATAGAATTTAGTTAGCCCTCAGCAATCTTAAGGGGGAAGCAAGCATTTGCTACGTATCGATTGAATCTGGGACTCCGACACAGCACTTCTCTTACTTGAAGAAAAATGTGGACACTGGCCTTAGTAATGATTGCCTAGGTTTTAGACCAGGGCATTCTTCCTAGAAAGTTCAATTCAACCATTAGAATTTTAAGAAATCTTACTGACCCCTAATTGTTTTCTGACAAAATCCCATCCCAACTTAAGGTGGAAAATAATGATGATGTGGTTCAGGGAGGGTTTTCTCTTCAGGCCATTCCCCAGATGGCTTCATAGAGTCCAAGCTGTGGCCACACTAATGGCTTCTGCTCAAATCTGTTGGGAAGCCAAGTACACTCTTGGGCCTAATGGATGCATACGAAGTAGTTCATTATTCCTCCACTAAAGGTTCCTATCTGCCTCTAAATCACCTTATTTGGTGACTCAACATCCCCAGGAAGTTTGCTTCTGGGAAGACATTTAAAATTTCTCACCACTGACCGGGGAGTGGCTTACGCAAAGGATGCCATCTATTCATGCTGACATAGGCTCTCTAATCCAAACATTATAAAGTATGCATGAGCCTCCCCTTTGCCTTAAAATAGAACCCACCTCTCCATTTGGGGAAGGTATTAGAGCTTTAAATGCCTCCAAAATGAATCTGCTCACTTCTAGGTTCTAATTGTTTCTCTTCCTTCCTCTGAGGGTGACTCTGGGATGCTCTGCTTTTCTTAGCCATCTGTCCTTTTGCATTTGCTCTCGCCTCATCTCACTTTTCCCTTCAGCCTTGTTTACAGTTCTTTTTTTGGAGGGGTGGTTGTGGAGTTGACTTCCCAGGGAAAAGAATTAAATATTCATGAGAAAGATAATGTGGGCTTGTGGGATCTGGAAGAAGGCAAACTGAATATATAGTAAATGAAAAAATTTAAACATGTTAATTTTAATACTTTAACAAGCACTGGTATGACTGTAGCCTCTCACAAGATGTAGTCTTCTTAAAGCTGGATAGCCTGTGTTTTACTTATTTTAGTCATGCATGATTTTCCCCCGTCATTAAATTAGAATATGATTACCTCCCACAGACAAAATAGCACCTTTGAGTACTAAGTAATATAATTTATTTCATAAATAGAATCAAAACACCTTTATTAGATGCTAGTGACTAGAGAAATAGCATTTTATTAATGTTTCAGTATTGACTCTATTTTATTACATTTAATCAGAATAGGATTTTGACAGCAACCCAGAGATGTACTTAAGACTTTTATATATGCTTCAGGTACCTTGCTTGAAAAATGCTTGTTTTTGTTTTTCTTTTAACCTAGAGACTGAAGTGTTTGCAACAGATCCTTTTGAAAGCCACCAGAGTTGCTTGTTTAGTTTGTGTGGGATCTGGGCTCCTAGTGCTTTCTTTCTCTAGAAAGGTTTAAATGAAGAGACCTGTGAAGGTCCTGCTGTGCAAAGTTCAGGATAGGGATACTTGACGATACCAACTTGATTCCTCTTTCTCCTCTTCTTCTTTTTCCTCTTGCTATTTTTTAACAAATATTTAATACTTGGGAATATAGCAGTCAGTGAAACAAATGCTTTTGTGAATCTGGAGGCTAGGAAGAGGTAGGCACAGGTTCTCTGTCAGGGCCTGAGTCCCTCACCCAGCACGAGATTCCAGGGGGCTGCTCTGGGCCGGTCCTGCATTATGCACCACCTACACTCTAAGCCCCCATGGAGCCGGACAGTCACCCTTGGACATTTTTGAATTTTTTTCCAGAAATGATAAAAATAGAATTGTAATTTATTTCTAGTTGAGGCATAAAAAGAATTGCTGTCAAATTTAGAGGAAACACTAAAAGTTATTTAAATACCTGGCTCTGCCATTTACTGGCAAAGTGAATTTGGTCAAGTTATTTGGTGTCTGTGTCTCACGTGTACTACTGTAAAATGCCAGTAGCACCTGCTCTGTCAGGTCGCTATAAGCATTAAATGAGTTAATATTTACAAACACAAAGATGGCTCCTGGAATGCAGTAAGTGCCACGTAGATGTTAGTAATTTAATCAGCTGTCCTGCATAAACTTGACCTTTTCACCCCTGTTGGATTGGTTGGCCAGCTTCTGCTTAAACAACTGCATGTGATGGGAACCCTATACCTTTGGAAGGGCCCTTTTGAACTTTGACTGTTGCTTTCCCTGCACTGCCCTTTGTCATATAGACCTGAAATCTCACTCTGTCATGTGGCTTCTACCCTGTGAGTGGTCTTTTCACTTTTGGGCCATTTCAGAGCAATGGTGGTCCTTCTTCCACATGGTGCCTCCAGATATTTGAAAAGAGCATGTACCACTTGAGAGTACTTTTCACTAGACTAAATATCCAGGCCCTACCTATCATTTTCTCTCAAGAGACATGGTTTCCAAGTTACCTCTAGTCTCATTCCAGTTATTAAAAGGACCCAGCACCAGCTCCTTCATGTAATGTGTCATAGAGTCTCCCAACCATCCCCAGTCTCCCCTTCTGATCCACTTTCTCCATATGTACTACAGGATGAAATACCGAAACGTGAGTAAATAGCCTACTGAATACTAACACTGGAATATACAACTAATAAGACAAAGGAGATCCTGCTCTCACAGAACTTACATTCTAGTGGTGAAGATTAACAATCCTCAAGTAAAGGAATACAGAAGTTTCAGATTATACTCTCAGGTTGTATGGGCAGAAGTCTCTTGGAGGTAATAACTGAGATAGATCTTAAGTTTGAAAAGGAACCAACTGTGCCTTTCTGGAAGGTGTGTTCCAACTTGAGGGAAGAGCATGTGCAAATAGCTTAAAGCTGGAATGAGTTTAGCTATGAAAGCAAACAGCAGAAGGAAAGCCCATGTTGCTTGAGCAGAGGAAACAGGGAGTGTGGTCAAAGATGAGGGTTTGTGTGGCTGCTCATTGTATAATACCCTGGTAATAACTCCTCTCTTGTCTGTGGAAAAGTCAGAGATTTGCAAGGTTAAAAGACTGGACAAATGTTCAGTCTTCTTTCTTGAAACTACCCATACTCAACCCACACTCAGACTGTATTAAAGTTATGCACTTTGTGTAGAAGTGTTTAAAAAATATACCAGAGGTAGCTATGCAGAACATTTTTTCCACCTGGATTTCCTTCCCTGACTATATTTTCCTATACCTCTGTTCCAAATGCCTAGTATTTTCTCCATCCTGAGTTTCTTCTTCCATCTTGTATATTTACAAAACCCGACTTCAAGGCACTACCACCTCTTGACCTTTGAATGGTCCCATACCTCAATAAGTAAAGGAGTTCTCGGCTCTTCAGCACCTGTTCACATTTCTAGATTAATCACTTAACACTTTCTTGAAAACAGGTTGTTTAGCTTCCTTTCCCCCTTAGTTATCCTTGAGTTACTTTTGTGAGAAAAAAACAAAACAAAACATCTTGTGCAACTTTCTGACTCTAAAGTATAGCAGTGTGCTTGAAACTTACACCCAGCAAACTTTTGCTGCATGATTAATGTTGAAATTTGACTGAAAGAGTCCATCCAGGATATTATCTCACTACTTCTCCAGGGGCTTTTTATTACTAATTTGGTGGGTAATTTATCATGTTGGGATATCCATTGCACTGCATTGCTTAGCATCCCTACTAAATTCCTGGGTTCTTTCCAGATGCCTCCTAGGAGCAGTAGTGGCCCCAGTCAAGAGCAACTGCTGAGCCATTCACTCATCTATTGATGTGAGAATGTTTAGTTGCTATGGCTATGACAAGACCTGTGACTGATCCACATATTATGTAACACTGGAGCAGAGGTTCACTACTTCTCAGTATTGGTCATAGCATCCTGGGTCATCTTTGTAGGACAGTTCTTCCTCTTTATATCAAAACATATCTCTCTAAGATCAAAGCATTGATTTTTGCTGGTATTGTTTAGCACAAGATAGAAGATATCCAATCTTTTTCTTTTGTGATATCTTTCCAACTACTTGAAGACAGTTTTGTTGCCCTTTGTGCAGCCATTGTTTTTTCTTTATGTAAAATATTGCTGAGTTTTTTTTTGACTGTTTCTTGTTATATGAATTTGATCTCAGCTCTTTTTTGTGGGAAAGATATGTCAGTGTGCATTCACTTTGTCATATTACAATATTTTTACTTTTGTGTTTGGCATTTTTTCAATTGTTTACAATTTAAGCAGCAATAAAGCTGCAAGGATGTATATGTGTGTAAGGGGTATTTGTAAATATGTGTGTAAAGGGTATTTATCAACTCACATAGATGTGTAACTGCAGTGAAGTCATCTTTGTGAAATGATTGTCTCTTTTTTGGCTTCTATCAAGCAAAATGTTTAATCCTAATTGTATATCTAATGCCTTGTTGAAGAACACAAGAGGTAAAGAGAAATATGAAACATCTTTATGGTCAAAGAACTAATGAACCTAGTGAAATAGTTTAAAACATAAAGTTATAATCAGTTGTGTACTAGTTAAAATGTTAACAACTGTCTCTCTGGAGTGAGGGTGAATCTTGACTTGCAGCATTGGCTGATTTTTGTGGCATAAAATCTTCTATCATGACTGATTGCCAACCCTAACATGATGTTACTGAACATCAGGTTAAAAGAAATGCTCATTACTGCTGTGTTGTATAGTATTTGTTCCATGTACATAGCAGATATAAATAATCTCAGGAACATAGATAATAGTAAAATATCACTCAAACAACTAAAAGTATTATGTTTTGAGTATTACCCTTGTTTTGAAAATACTTAATTTTATGTAATTTAATTTTATTTGTTTATAAATATATTTATATAATTTTTAATAATTCAACTCAAAATTCCTAAAAATTTAATAATCGACTGAAGAACTGATAAGAACTTGCTCTAGCTTAACACTGGAAACAACTGTGATTAAAGCATAGACATCTTGGACAGATATTCTAGTGTATTGTTTAGAAATCCAGAGAAGAGACAAATTGTTGCATTATGTATTGAGGCAATCAGAGAAGGTTTTCTTGGATAGGGTGGTGGAACTTAAAGAATGTATAATATTTACATTCAGGACATGAACTATTCTGGCTCCATAATAGAGATGAAAAGTAATAACTTATTAATAACAATAATACAACAAATATTTCTTGAATGCTTACTCTAGGCATTGTACTAAGGACTTTATGGTTTAATTGTCCTAAAAACCCAAGACGTAGATACTATTATTAGCTTACCTTTAAAACTGAGAAATCCAACACTGTAGATAAGCAACTTGTCCGAAGTCGAGCAACTAATGCATATTTTATGAGTTTATTTTTTTTATCCTTGTCTTTTTAAAGATTATCCTCACATAAATTTAGTAAAGCATCAGGCTTATCAAATTATGTATTAATTCAGAAACATTCATAATTATAAAAATCAACTAATAGGTTTCAAATACTTTTAGCACTTGAACATTCCCATCTCTTATGGTTAATACATTGTGTCAACTTGAGAAGTTTAGAAGTTTAACTGAGAGACTCAGCAGGGAGCCAGGGTTCTTACTTTGTAAATATCCTCATCCTGTGCAAAGGAGGGCAAGGACATTTTGTGTGTTACACCACCCTGAAGGTGGGGGGAGCTGAGTACAATTTGAGGGTAGAGAAGAGGCTTGTTTTCTCTTTTGCGGTGGATGCTGCCTTGAAGTGCTGTCCCTGTGCCGTGCCACCCTGCCTTGGACCCAGCTGATTATGGACTGAAATCTCCAGAAACTGTGAGCTAAATAAACCTTTCCTTGCTTCAATTTGGTGTCAGGTGTTTGTCTCAGCAAGGAAGGAAAAGTAACCAAAACAGAATTTGGTACCAGTGGAGTGGGGTCGTTGCTGTGAC
>RJWT010044539.1:0-11817 GCA_004365215.1 Cuniculus paca
AAGAAAAGAAATCATTCCAAATAACTTCTTTCTTCACTGTCTGAAATTTCCTGTGTGTTAGATATGCAAGTTCCTCAATTTGGAATGAAAATTCTACTCCTATTCAAACTCTCTAGATCTGCATTACTTTGTAGCTATCTTTCACTGACATGAACCTTGGAATCAAGGGGCATTGCACAAATGCAGGGAGTGCACCCCTTGGAAAGCTGCCACCCAGAAATCTAGTTCCGTTCTAGAAAACTATTTGACTGATATACCTCAATGTCCCTGTGCATTAACCAAATTCCCATTCTTGACACCCAGAATTCCTGCCTTTTTCTTCATTGCATGAATTCCTAGTTTTCTTGAAATCTGCCTCCCTTTTGGGTCCTTGTGTGATGCATGTACTATTGTGGGTTTTATAGCTCTTTAATTCATCTCTAAGTATAGAACTTCATTAATCTGTCTCTCTGAAGGCAAGCCAGAAACATCACTTAAATTGTAGTCATTTGCTTCTCACCCAGTAGGACATCGAAAGAGCAGAACGGTTTTACTCACATTTGTAGTGTTCAGAACCTCCTTGCTAATGCCTTTGTCTTCAAGAGTTTACTTATTCCATCTTCCAGCAAATTAAGCATTTCTGTTTTAACATTTAGATCAGTGATCCATTTTGGTTTTACTTTAGTGCATGGTATATGGATCCATACTCAGTCTTCTGCAGGAGGATAACCAATTTTTCCAGCACCATTTATTAAAGGGGCAATCTTTCCTCCAGGGTATGTTTTTGGCCCCTCTGTCATATGTCAGCTAGCCAAACGTGCCTGGAGTTGTTTTTGCTTCCTCTACTCTGTCCTGTAGATTCACATGACTGTTTCAGTGCTAGTACCATGCTATTCTTATTACTGTAGCTTTGCAATATGATCTCAAATGTGGGATTGGAATGCCTCTTGCTTTGATTGTTTTACCCAGGATTATTTTTGCTATTCTGGGTCTCTTCTGCTTCCATATGAATTTTAGGATTATTTTACTCTAGATTTCTGTGGAATGCTATCAGTATTTTGATTAGGATCATGTTAAATCTGTATATGAGTTTTGGGAGTTGAGGCTTTTTGATTATATTGGTTCTGCTTATCCAGTAATGGGGGATATCTTTCTGTTAGCTGATGTCTTTTTGAATCACCTTTTTTAGAATGATGTAATTTTCATTGGAGAGGTCTTTTGCTTCTTTGGTTAGGTTAATTCTTCAGTATTTTATTTTTCTTGATGACGTGTCGATGGTTTTGCTAAACTGTCACTTTTGTGAAATTCATGCAGAAATGACTTCATTCACAGAATTACTCTTGGGTAGGGATTGGCAATCTTTTTGGGAAGGGTCAGATGACAGCACACATTTTAGATGTCTCTGTTGCATTTACTCAACTGTGCCATTATACAGTGAAAGCAGCCACAGATAAAGATATAAAACTTTATTCATAACATGAGGTGGGGGGTTTGTTGGGGTCCACACGTTGTATTTTTCCAACCCTTCCAAAACTTCCAACAAAAAAATTCTGCACAATCCCTAGGCTATAGATGCAAATGAAAGTGGAGTGAAAGTTACCTGAATAATTGTTTCCCCACCAGAAAATAAGGTTGTAGAGGTACATTTCCTCTCAGTAAAGTCTTTTTATAAGAACATCTAGTGATGCTTTGTATCCTAATAGCAGTAAGCATTATTCTTCCTGCTTTCATTTGCATTTCTGCACTCATTCATTAGTACAATTTGTTTGTGAAACAGTTGCTTTATGTGACTGTTAAATCTATGGAGATTAGTTTAACTGAGCTCAGAAATATGCACATGGCTAGAAATTCTTTGTTTTTTTTCTAACTACATTAACATGAAAATTTTTTTTCTCTTGCTTTTCTAAAAAAGGTATTTTAATCAATTCATGAATTTTCTGCCAGTGTAAAAGCTAAGGGCAATCTGGTTTAAGGGACTACAGATAGAGTCACTGCTCATCTATAGACTGATACAAAGAAAAGAGAAAATTATTCTCTATTTCCTTGCTATTGACACCAGGCTTGTTGACCACTGAGGTCCCCAACTATCCAACTTCTCAAATAAATCATGTCACATTAAAAAAACATGTTGGTATTTCCAGCCATTTCTAGCAAAACAATTTCTAATGTGGGTTATCAGACTTTCAGAGAATATACACAAACAAAAACTTCACCAGTTAATTGACCTGACAACTTTCCATGATTTCATGAGCATCCTTTCCTATCTGGGTGGTTTCATTTATCTGTATAAATTGAATCATCTCAGGATGAATTTGAAAAACACGGCTTAACCTTTTTTCTTAGGTGTTTTTTGAGCCAAATGCGACCTGGAAAGATTTTGTTGATAGAAAAGACCATGGTGCTTTGAGGTGAAGAAGAACATTGAGAATTTCTCAGGCACTTGGTGGTGTGGTTGTGTGAGCTCACATTTCCAATTGACTTCTACCCTGAGGATAAAAGCTGAGAGTACCTTTAGTTTGGGATGACAAAACCCATGTTGTGAAATGACCCTCTGCCCTTTCTGACATTTTCTCTTGCTTCTGACTCCAGTTGTGGTGAAATTTTCACCGTCTGTATGTCTACTGCTTATCGTGCAATCTCTCTGGGTACTGAAATATAAGATTCTTCTTGAAGTTTCCTCCAAGTTCAAGGTGGCTTTTGAATTTTACTCTGCATTGATTGTGCCTAAAAAACTGCTAAGCATGCTGGAGCAACACTTTCAGTTTTTACTTTGAGAACCCTAATGTCTTTGGGTAATAAAGTCTTCCTTATAAGAAGTTTGGGGTATAACCTTATCAAACCAGATAGGGTACATGGAGAGTTGCTGGATGCATTGGATTCTCCCGAACTTGAAAAGACTGTTGATGATGAACACAGTCAAATTTCCCCCAGTTGGCATGTTTTGGCTGGTGTCTCTATGTTCCCCCCAAATACTTACATGCTCATAGGTAAGGTTTTTGGGGAGGTGGTTAGAACATGGGTGTGTGATTCTGGGATTAAGGGTGTGTGGGACTGGATTAGTCCACTGATTAGCTTAGCATATTTCTAGGTGTGAATAAATGAGAAGGCCCAGCCTGGGTATGGGTGGCACCGACCAATAGGCTTATATCCTTGGTGGAATCAAAGAGAAAAGAAGGCTCACTCCTGCTGCTTCCTGCCTACCCTGCCATGGACTGTTTCTCCTCTATGCTGCCCCTCTAGCCTGTTTCCCTGCCTTGGAGACAGCCAACTGTGGACTGAATCCTCTACAAACTGTGAGCTAGAATAAATCTTTCCTCCTTTAACAGTGGGTGTCCAAATATTTTGTCTTAACAATGAGAAAGTGACTAAGACATATTTTCTAAAACAATGCAGAGTAGAATCCCTTTGTCACAGTATATGCAAAATAACCCTGAGGATCTCAGTGTCTCAACAAACACAATGTTGGGTAGGCTAGGTGAACTCTCTGTTGGAGATTCCTAAGAGGGAAGATCTGATTCAGGAAATCTGGGTGGGGCTGGACATTCTCCAGTTCTTATGCTTCTGGTCACAGTCAGTATGTAGCAAAGTAACCAGGTAAACACTCCTTACCAACTGTTGCTTGAATTCTCTGGAGCTCTGTGGTTTGTAGTCAAGCCAGCTTCACTAGAATCATTTAGAAGTTTTCTTTTTTCCAAATAACTAGTCCTAGAACTGAAGTATCTGCATCACTAAGAGGTTGTCCAGATTATTTTTAAATGGAGATGAAATTCATATAGCATTGAATTATCCACTTCAAAGAGTACAATTCAGAGGCATCTAGTCTATTCACATTGTTGTACAACCATATTCATATTTTCTTCACCCCAAAAAGAAGCCCAGCATCTATTAGTGGTTGCTTTGCCTTCCTCTGGCCCTTAGACAGTGGCAACCACTAATCAGCCTTCTGTCTCTCCATGGATTTGCCCATTCTGGGTATTGAAAGCAAATAGAATAATATGGTGTTATGGTTTAGATCTAGAGTGCCCACTAAACTCCATAGGCATTCAGAAATAGAGCTTTGGAAAGTGGTTGCATTATGGAGATGCTAAAGCTGATCTGTGGTTAGGAGGTAGCACCTAGTTAAAGCTCCGTTCTGGCAAGCTTGATCTGGAATGGCATATCTCCCTCGCTGGCTCCTCCCTTCACTCTCTGCTTCCTGTCCACCATGATGTGAGCAGCTTTCCTCCACCAGACCCTCCCACCATGGCACTTCTGCCTTGGAGCCCGCTGATCACAGGCTAAAAGCATGAAGCCAAAGTGAACCGCTCCTCTTTTAAGCTGTGGCTGTCAGGAATTGGGTCCTGGCAATCAGAAAATAACTAAGACATACAATATGTGGACTTTTGTGTCTTATGTGGTTCTTTTAGTCAAATGTATTCATCTATGTTGAGGATATAAATATTCTTCATTGCTTTTAATGATTGAGTACTCTTCTACTATATAAATATGGAGTAGTCCCCTGATAGCTACAGGAGATGTATTCTGAAAAACTCCTAGTTGGTGCCTAAAACCGTGGATACCACTGAGTTCTGTATACAAGTACTGAAATACTGAGGTAGTTGAAGTGATAACTGAGAAAGCTGCAGAGGGAATAATGGGGAGGTACCATTATAGCATGGAGACACTAAACAAAAACATGATGAACATCCCATACAGAATACAGCAAGCTGACAAGAGATTTTTATCACGCTCCTAAGAACGGCAAGAATTCTCAAATGCACAGATTATTTACTGCCATAATTTTCCATTGATTAGTTTTAGATTTTAGTTAATTGTGGTAACAAAAAAGCAAAACTTTGGATAAGTAAGGACTGTCCCATATTTTGTCCATTAATATGTTGAGAAACATTTGGGTCTTTCCTTCTCTCTTTCTCTCTCTCTCTCTTCTTTGACTCTCTTTCTTCTTTCTCTCTCTTCTCTCTCTCTCTCTCTCTCTCTCTCTCTCTCTCTCTCTCTCTCTCTCTCTCTCTCCCTCTCTCTTTGTTCTGGGATTAAACCCCAGGACCCTATGCATGTTAGGCAAGCCCTCCACCGTTGAGCTACATGCCCAATCTCATTTAAACTTTCTGATCATTACAAAGAACACTGCTATTGACAATCATTGTATACTTTTGTTTGAACAATTGTTTTCCATCCATGTGGTTCTATATCTCTGCAGCATTAGTGGTTCATAGGATGTTATGGCTAGGTACTATGTCCTCCAAAAATTCCTATATTGGCATCTTAACCTACAACATGGCAACAGAAGAGATGATTTGAATTTTTAAGTGATAATGAGGTCATAAGAATGGAGCCCTCATATGTGGAATTGGTATCCTTATAAAAGATACCGCAGAGAGGTTCCTCACCTTTTCCATCTTGTAAGGATACAGGGAAAAGTACTTTCCATGGAGCAGAAATAGCACTTTCTATGGCTTGATAAATGTCACTCAAAGACTAGATGGGGAAGACTTGGTACCTTGTTGGCGTTGTCACTGGCAGGTTCTGAGACCTTTAAGAAGAAAGCTCTACTAAGAGACAGAGAGTCTCTTCTTTCTCACTTAAATTCCCTCACAATGAGATGATCAGCTTGGCTCTACCATATAATCTTCCTTGATCATCTCAGAGCAGCCTGAAGAGAATAAGACACAGTGACTCAAGTTTTTTTTTTTTTTTCAGCACCGGGGATTGAACTCACAACCTTGCGCTTGCCAGGCAGGCGCTTAGGCTGCTAAGCTAGATCCCCGGCCCTTGTGTTTTTGAGACAGGGTCTCACTATACCGTTCAGGCTGGCTTTGAGCTCACTTTGTAGCCCAGGCTGGTCTCGAACTCACAATGATCCGCCTGTCTCAGCCTCCCGAGTGCTGGGATTACAGGTGTGAGCCACCATGCCAGGCTAGTGACTCAAGTTTTAATTCCTTGAGGAACTGCTAAACTCTTTCTCACAGCGTATCACTTTCGAGTCTCATGAAACACTTAGTGTTTGTAAATTCCCCATTGAGACCTGCTGCTGGCCATTGTGGATGACTGTTGCCCATTTAGTAGCAAACATCTTGTTCACGCTCAGCACAGATTCATTTAATTCAACAGGGCTCCCAAGCCAGTACTGTCAACTTCACTGGAGAACTTGTTATAAATGCAAATCTTTGGTCCACATCCCTGATTTACTACATGGTAAGCTCAGGAGATAAGAGTGTTGGTAGCCAAAGTTTTACCAGTCATATAGGGGATTCTAAAATCTGATGCTCTATTTACCCTTTTTGGAATTTGCCATCTTTTCACTTAAATCTATATCATGCACATTCTCTCCCACATCATGAATTATTACTTGAAAATGTAATGTAATATTTACCTATAATATTCTAATATGAAACAAATCTAAGATGTACCCATTCAGCTTTTAGTGGGAATTGTTTGGGATTTTGTTTTGTTTTGTTTCTCCAAGTATAAATAGTATTTAATAAATACTCTTGGCAGTATTTGCCCACATCCCTGAATATTTCCTTTGGTTAAATGTAGAACTATGTCTATCAGATTATAGAGTGTAGATACTTTTATCTTTATGCTGAGTTGGCTAGCATCATTGGATACAGATTTATTTTGTATGCATAGAAAACCAATTACTTTTATCCTACACAAGTGAGGAACAATAGATGGATTTTGACTATCTTTATATTTCAGACATCTTAACATCACCAATTCTGGCTTGTTTTCCTCCCCAAGTGGGAAGGAGATAAAGATGGAAGCAGACTGTACATTTTTCTAACTATGCTTTTTGTTCATTATTTGTGATGCTTTGGACAGTCATTTAATTTCCTGATATTCTCCAGTAAGTATATCTGCAATTTAAGGGTAAAAGACATTGTTATGAAGGGATGTTCAAAATCCTCAAATGATAGAATGTTTGCAAGAAACGTGCTGTCACTTAAGAGCCCAATACAAGGTGAGAGATATTTTTATAACTACATTCACTGCTTTTCGAAATTCAATCCCAGCGAATGTCTCCCATGGAAATATCCTCATTTTCTTTCAGCTGAGGCTTTCCTAAGTCTGACCTAAGCTGTTTTATTTGCTCTGAATTCTTCAGGGACTAGCCCAAGCATTACGAGTCTCATACGAATATTCTGCATTTCTGGGCGTTGGTTCATTTCAGGTAGAATTTGTAAATAGTATTTTTCTGGCTTATTTCCCATTTCTTTTTCTTCCTTTTTAAAAATCAGCCATAAGTGAAGCAGATCATCACACCTTAAATGACTGAATTCAGTTTTGGATTTTAAACAACATGGTATGGTATTTGTATTGTATTTTTACACATCATCATTTTTTTAAAATCTGTCATTGGTTTCTGTGATCAACAAACAAAAATTTAAAAAAGAATTTTTTTTTAAGTATGGGGATAAGCAGACAAGCAGGATTTCCTGAAAAGCTGACAGAGTCTAAGGTGTGAACATGAACTTTATAGAGCTTCAGCATTCTGTTATGTACCTTTTTTTTTCCAGATGGTGTGGTTAAAAAAAAACAAAACAAAAAAAACCCATATAGACACCCTAAAGCAGAATGGTGTGTTGAGGTAGAAATTATAAGAATCAGGAACACAAATCATGCCCCCAATCCATTTCACATTCAGAAACAATGTCCAGAGAACACCCAAGATCGCTTTTGCCATGTTCCTCTTGTGACAAAACTATGGATAATTTCTCATATTTTTGCCCCTCCTCCAGATAATTAAGGGGAGCATTTTGATATGGCCAGTTTTGCAAATGTGCCTCCAACTCCTTTATCTAAGTAGCTGAACTCTAGACACACTTGCCTGAAATACAGCCCTTCGGTATTAGCAGAAATCATAGAGGTCGTGGTCACCTTGCCCTTCATTCTTGAAGCAGAAAGGTACTTATGACCTTCCCCACAAGCAACTCATAAGACTTTTATTTAGTCAAGAAGAGATTCCCAGTACCCAGAGCAGAACAGCATCCTTATTTCTGAGAAAAAAATCCTCTGTTTATTTCCTGGAGCTCACACCCTCTTTGTCCAATCGCATTTCTGCAAGGCTACACACTCGTCACCAAAACTAAGCCTTTTGGAGACCATAATGTTAAGTGAACCAAATCAGACACATAAGCTGAAATAGCTTATGGTTTCTCTTAGATGAGAAACCCACATCATGAGCAAAGAGCAAGCTGACAGATAGATAACAGAAAGTAAGGAGCTAGATAGATCTTTCTCAAATGGGAAGGAAATCAAGAGATGGGGGTCAAGAAAGGAAAGGGAGGGAGAAAGGACAAATAAAGAATTGAGATGTGTTAAGTATGCGCACCAGCTTCACACAAGGACTGTGAGCCTTATGACCTGCAAACATAGACTAATAAAAAAATACAGAAACACAGAGGTTTTCCTGTTGTTCAAGGAAACATCTCCTAGGAAGCCTCCATATCACATGAAACCTGTTTAGAAATAAACTTTGTGCGTTGTAAAATTTCCATTATATAAACAAGTCTGCTTTTTCTTTTATGCCTGTGTCTTTTGGAACCCAGGGGCAAGGAGGAAAGAAATCTGTTTTTTTCCCCTGCCATGAACTGCTTCTATTGTCTCCATCTGTATGGGGGTTGCTGCAAACTCTTTTTAGGCAGGAGGCATTAGAGGAACCGAGAAACGAGGAGGCAAATAGATACACTAATGTACTGTGAAGTGTATTAGATACTCCCTTTCCAAACTGTTCTAATGCAGTCTATGTTTAAATGAAAGCAGGACAGCAACCCCTAAACTGTTTACACTGTCCATTTCTCCCAGTTGCCTGTGGGAAGCTTGGCTTTCTGTCTAAACCAGAAAGACTTCTAGATGTTACGAGGTGCAAATAAATGATAGAGTGATTCAGTGCTATTTGACACCTTCCTGAGGTACCTGCTACAAACACACACACACACACACTGCAAAGACTATTTCTTCCAAGAAAGATACACATTTTTAAACATTTAATTTTTATTAGTATGTTTGCAGTAGTACGTAGTGATCACATGCATCACGCATAGTTAGGGTATGTACGTAACACATTTTATTTTATTGCCCCCTTCTCCTCCCTCCCTCCCACCTCCTGGTTTTTATTGATCACCTTTTTATTTGCAAAACATGCATTTTGAATAAACTATTGGAAGCTGATGAGAGAAGCTGCTGGTGTGTTTCAATAAGAAGGTGTCCCTCAAGTATACCTGTCCCCCAAGTTCCAAAGGTAGCACTTGGTAGCAACCCGGCATCGAAAGGCAAGTCTGTCTGCGGTAGGACCCAACCAAGCTTGCACGATAAACAAGAGCATGAGTGCCTAACAGCAACCCCGTGCTCCATCGCAAATCCACAGGAATAGAGAGGCAAATCTATATATGACCTTGGAATGGCCTTCAAGGTCAGCCAGCCTGAGCCCTTTGCTCTTTGAGCTTTGTTTTCGAGGAAACTAGCCTTCCCTAGCCTCACTGGAATATCTCCGTCAGCCTGGAGGAAACAGTCACTCACAGCTCACTGCAAGGGATGAGATGTGCGACTGGGCTCCTCTTTGATGCGTGTGCTTTAGTAAATGTTAGCAGCAGCAGCAGCGTGTGAATAATCGTTTCCATCCAGAGCGCTGAAGGCAGCTCTCCAAGGGGGTCCCGGAAGCAGCTTCTGAGGTGAACTGGGGACCCCTGCTTGGTTTTGAACTCAGAGTGAGGAAAAGAGACACACATACAGAGAAGGCAGGGAGAGTTTCCAACTGAGCTGACAAGTTGGGGGTTTAATAAAAGCAGAGGTATTCGTGGAAGAAGAAGAAGAAGGGGGAGCACCCTGGCGGGCTGGTTGGTTGGAGTCTTGATTTCATGTTAATCACTTTGTATTTACTGCAGCCTGAGAAAGACGCATTTGTTATGCGGACAGTGTTCATTGTCAACAGCTAATCAGGAATGCAGCCCTGACAGCCACAAAATGAATTAGCGCTCGGGGTACCACGCTGGAAAACCAATTCCAAGCAGAGCTGGGCACCCGGACTCCAGCAGGATTAAAATACACTGTGCGTCCCTGAGAGCATGCATTGTGATGGCTGCTAATTAGGGGCTATTTGGGGGGTGGGGGGTTGAGTTCTGGATACAAGGGGGAGAGGTCTGTCCAACAACGGGGTTCATTGAGGACTCTGGGGGCACTCGCAGCCCTCTGTCCACAGTCATTTCCCATGCTCTGGAAAGGCCTTTCTTTTGGAACTCAGTGATTTATTATTTATCCTCCTCATGAATGTTGGGAATGTCAGCAATTCAGAGCATATCACCACTGAGGATTTATGTTATGTGAAAGGAATGGGGAAAAGAGACCTTGGCTTTGCCCAAGAGGCACGTTCTCAGATCCAAGGCACTGCTGCAGAGGGAGGGTCTTTCCTAAGTGGGCCCCTGTCAGCTGGTGAGGTCCTGGTCTTGATCTTGTAAGTGCCACATGCTGGCACTTCCCAGCAGGAAAAGCTCAACCGCCAGCTCCTCAGCTGTGCCCCATCTAGCTCATCCTCTGATGGATTGCATTAGGTATCCTCATTGGAAGGGCATGGTATCTTCTCTGCCATGGCCACAGCAGTGCCCCGAAGCCAAGGGGAAGAAGGACCTCCAGCTTGGAGTCCCATGACATGTTCTTGAATTTGTGTGGACGAGACCCTCGAAAGAAACAAAGGTATGGAGACAGCATTCTGGTCTCTAAATCTTGCAAGTTGAACGTGGTGATCATGCCTTTAATTCTAGCTACTCAAGAGGTGCAGGCAGCAGGATCACAAGTTCTAGGTTTTACCCTGGACAACTTAGTGAAATGCTGTCTCAAGCCCAAAGTCTAAATAAAGAGTGAAATAAAGGATAGGTAACAGGAAGTAGGGAGGCAGATCTTTCTCAAATTGGAAGGGATCAAGAGATGGAAGGAGGGGGAGGAGAGGAAAGAAAGGGGATGTAAAAGAATTGAAGATATGTGACATACATGCACCAACTCTACACAAGAATTATCATTTTCTGCTACCAACATGGACTAATAAAGAAAATGTTCTAAAAAAAAAATTAAGAAAGACTGTAATCCGAGCACTTGGGAGGCTGAGGCAGGAAGATCGCTGTGAGTTTCAGGCCAGCCTAGGCCACAAAGTGAGCTCAAGACCAGCCTGAACTGTGTAGTGAAACTCTGTCTCAAAAAGACAAAATAAATAAATAAATAAAGCAGAATAAAAAGTAAAATAAAATAAAATAAAATAAAATAAAATAAAATAAAAAATAACGAAAAAGTCTGGAAGGTTTGGCTCTTGGCTAGCATGTATGAGGTCCTGAACTCAATTTCCAGTACCATACACACAAAAAATTGAAAATATTAGAGAGATTCACTGAACAAAAAAGTTTTGTTGATATGTAGTTACATATAATTGTATATATGAATAGTCACATCATATATATATTCATATATATTCATCTATATTTACATGTAAACAATTTTCAGTATATAGTTGAGCATCTATATTTAGATGTAAACAATTTTCAGTATATAGTACATTGTATGATATGTAAACATATTATTTGATTCTATAACCAACTATATATGGAAAATTATTATCTATCAGTGACACAGATACCATTTAATTAAAGTAATATATTTGTGCATAAGGTTTAATGTACATACAATGTTTTCATGGCAGTGTCTATTTTGTATCCATCTATAATGAAATTTTCAGTGCTGTTTCATTACATATGGCTTTGTGGATTTTGCCCCATTGACAAAGGCAGCTTTTAGCAAGTACAAGGAGGGTATGGGCGTTATGGGTAGTGTGGGGGACCATCATCTCAGAACAGG
>RJWT010044540.1:0-11770 GCA_004365215.1 Cuniculus paca
GGTGCACGCCTGTAATCCCAGCACTCAGGAGTCTGAGGCAGGAGGATTGCTGTGAGTTTGAGGCCAGCCTGAACTGCATAGTGAAATCCTGTCGCAAAAAAGACAAAAAAAGGACAAAATAAATAAATAAATGGAATAAAAAGAAGTGACTGTTCAGCACACAAATGAATGCTGAACTCTACTCAGAATTCAAGAATCTATCTGCACTGGGCATACAGAAATCAGCATGGAGATGAGTGATGCCCAGTGCTAAAGAGGGGATCAGAAAGGGAAATTGACCTGCACTATAGTCTTGGCGGGAGAACAGATGGAATCAGTCTCTGAAAGTGTAGTCAAATCTATCAATATTTAAAATGTGCCTGTTCTTTGACCTAATCCTGCAATATTTGGGGGAGATATACTCACATGAAGCCCAAGGTATTCAAACAGGAGGTGTATTGCTGGCTTATTTGTATTAGTGGCAAAATGCTGGAAACACTTTGGATGCCCATTTTTAGAAAACTGGTTAAATGAAATACATCACACCCAGATGATGACACATGGTGAAGCCACTCAAAACAATGAGACTGTTCTGCTTTCGAAGTCTTGGCACCAAAAGATGCAGACAGTATGCTTTCAAGCAAAGCAAAACAAAAAGAAAGCAAAGCGCTGTACTGTATATCTTCATTGCGGTTTTTAAAATGTATGCGTGTATTTTGGAAATGTATAGAAGATGTCTGAAAGGCACACTAGAAATTCTTGACAGATTTTACCTCTGGAGATTGGGATGGGATTAGCTGAGTTTGATGAGAAGAATGGGAATCTGAATTTTTTATTTACTCCTGAACTGTTTAACTTTTTAGAGTGAGAAAGCATTGGTTTTGTTTTAAAAAATAAATCCTGCCTTATTTTATTATTTATTTAAGAGTCTTTTGTTCTATTTCTTCTTTGACAATTCCCTGCTGTATGGAGTTCTCCTCCCCCTCTTGCTCTGAGGCTCGCCCAAAATAATGTTCCTCAGCTCCAGCCAGGTTGGTGACCCCAGGAAACTGGGCAAGGGTACTGGAGGGGTTCTTGTCTTTAGTTCTGTCTCCATCTCTGGTCTCATTTCCAGTAACTCCTTGTCCCTGAACCTGTGTCTTATTTGTGGAGTGAGACTGCAGGGCAAGGTACCTTCCCAGGTCTAGGTCAGATCCTTAGCCTTCTCCTGCCCACTTCCTTCAGGAGCCGCTCGGAGACCAACGCCTGCCTGCCTCAGATGGGAAGCGCCAGCAGCACCCTCCTCCCACCACAAGGGTCATGGACTCTGATGGACAACAGAGGGCTTTTATTTCACTTGGGGCTGCTCTATTTCAAGTCATTCTCTTCCACTCCACCTTTCAGCCTTGCCTTTGTTATCTAAATGGCCTCAAGGGAGCTGAAAAACAGATGATCAGGCATCAAGGAGAGTTGTCTTTTGTTTAGATTTGAAGTGGGTTACTCTGAACAGGTCTGTCACCTAACAGCCATAGTCCCAGGCTTAATGGCCACCTAGATTTAAACAGGGCATAAGTGACTCTGTGAACGTGACATCATATGTGTGTTAGTGACTACCTGTCACCAAGCACCCCTCTGTGCCTGCCAGCATGCTTGGTACTTTCCATGGGATATGTCATGTAATCCTCTAACAGGCCCAAGAGTTATGTGTTATTGATCCCATTTCTCAGACTGGGAAAACTGAGACTCACAAAGAAAACACAATTTGCAAACATATGTGCAAAACACCAGCTGGCTTTTAAGAAGTTGAGTTGAAGGATGTGCACAAAAACTGTCTTCACCTTTAGCATGATGGCCTTTTTGTTGACAAGGACTGGATAATTCACCTACCTCCAAAGTCCCCATGAATACTGAACAATGATAAAATTCATTGCTGGTCCTTCTTAAATTCTTCTGCACCCTGCTCCTTAATACCCGCCCAACCATCACCAAAATGCTATTATTTCCATTGCCTTTCTTCACCAGATACTCGCTTAAGTAAATAAAAACCTTCTGGTTGTCAGGATTTGCCAAGTTGTGGCAGCTCGGTGGGAGAGAGGAAGGCCAGCTTGCAGAAACAGGGTACAAAGTCAACATGGATGTGCCATTTAAAATAAGACCAGTCCCTGTGTCAGAAGTCTGCAGGAATCTCTGAACCAATGTTGATTGAGGCACTTTTGGGAGGCTAAACAACATATCTTGAAATGCGGGCTGGAAAACAATTTGACTGGGGCTCATTTTTCAGTGACAAGTTCCACCTTATCTACAATGCCTCTGTTCCTGAAATTATAAGCATATGTCCCACTGCTATTGAAAATAAATTCATCGAGACAACAAGTTGGCGTGGTATGGAGCAGTGTGCAAAACAGGAAACCATGGCAAACGTTTCCATACTTCTCCTGGAGACAAATGGCTCTGACTTTTCACTAGGAATCACGATAGAAGTTAGTAGTTTATTTCCTAGACCTATTAAAGACTAATTGGTGCCCATATGTGAGACTATAGTATTTCTTCCAGCCCTTAAAAGTCTGCCACAAAGTTAGATAGGAGGAAAAGAAAATAATGCTCTTAGAATGAGAAGACTAGACTCCATATGAAAGGTGCAGATCCTGTAAATAAGCAGATTGATTAGTACTTTTCCTTTTGCTTGGTTCCATTTTACTGCCTCATCCTTACAATCAAAACTACCCAAACTCCGGTTCTCCTCCATAATGTACAAGTCCACAATGCTTCTTGTGCACCTAGAGATTATCCTACAGCCCTTGATAACTCAGTAATATTCCAGAAGAAGGTACATACATGTTTTTTAAGAGGACACATGAAACTGCTTCATTATTACTGAATATAAAAACTTTTCTAGGAGGTTGCAATATTCTGAATGTTTGTCTTCCCCCAATTCAATATGTTGAAATTCCTACCCACAAAATGATGGTATTAGGAAGTGGGGGTCATGGGAAACTGATTAAGTCCTGAAGGCAGAGCCCTCATGAATGGGGTCAGTGCCCTTGAGGGATCCCAGAGAGCTGCCTGCACCTTCTGCCATAGACACAGTGAGAAAACACTGCTTGTGAACCCGGAAGCTAGCTCTTGCCAGAATCGGAATCTACCAGCACCTTGATCCTGGACTTCTAAGTCCCCAGAACTCTAAGTAGTAAATTTTTGTTGTTATGAACCCAACAGCCTGTGGTATTTTGTTACAGCAGCCTGAATGGACTAGGACAGAGGCCAAGGAGTTTTGTCTGTTTTTTTTACTCTGTATCGCCAAAATCTAACACAAACCCAGGCACATTCTTAGTGCTCAATAAATACTCATTGAATCTGGATTAAACAAGTAATAGTGGACATCTGGAGTTGTTGCCTGTAGTAGGCGCCCATTTCTTCTTGGTGGGGGTATCAGTGACTTTCTTTGGGGCATCCCTTTTTCCCACTCTCTGTGCCTCATTTACATGAAGCTCATCTAACCCCACCTCACTCGTGGCTGTGAGCCTGAGTCACGAGACGCAGTGATTGGCTCAGAAATGGATACAGGATCCAATGAGCATTTACCCTCAGACTCTATGGAAACCCTGGAATGCCCCATTCTGCACTGGAGCTACTGTCTGTAAGGATCCAGGAGCTATCAGGGTTCCATCCACGGGGATCCTCTGCCTAGGAGTCAACACAAGACAGAGAAACCCTGAGCAGGGAGGTAGACCGAGTTCTGCATACGTTAACCTTGGGTCTAACTATACCTAGAAGCCAAAGTCCCTGGACTTTTTAATTGTATAACCCAACAAAACCCTTTAAACCAGTTAAATTTACAGAAAACAAATATTTCACAATATTAAATAACAGATTAAGGAAATGTGGATGATTTTAGCGTCTTGCTAACTATGGTTTGTATTAGAACTATCCAGGACTTAAGAATTCCAAACAAGGACCAAGCCATGGTTTCAAAGAGACCTCAAAATACAGCAACCTGAATGAGATACACACCCCACACACACCACCACCACCACCACGGAAACGTGGGAAACCCTTAGCACCTTAGTCGTGGCTTAACTAGAATTCTATCTATTGCTTTGTTGTTCTTAGAATGCAACTTCTTTTCCATGGTCCAAGACAGCAGTTCTAGCTCCTGCCATCCTGTGTATTCCTGCCCACCCAGAGGGAAAAGAGAGATGAAAGAAAATGTGTACAGGTATTTTTAAAGATGCCACCGGTTATTATCTTTTTTATGAAAAAATAAAAATCTCATGACAAAATAGTAAGAGAATAACAATAGTTATTACACCGTGTATTGTTATCTTCAAAGTTGCTACTCAGAGTACAAGATATAAACCAGAAAGATTCTAACAAAAAAGAAAGAAACAAACAATAACAAAACTTTCTTTTCAATGACCTAAGATAAGCTGGTAATATAAATGAAATAAACTAGCATATATATTAAAATATTTTCAAAGCAATGAAATACGTAATTTGGAGAAGTATTTGAACTTCTCCCTCCTTCCAATTTCTTTCTTTTATTTGCTCTTTATTGGTGTTTATATATATTGTGTTTCTCATGTAAGAGAAACCATGTGATATTTGAGCTTGCGTGTCTGACTTATTTCACTTAACATTATGTTCTCAAGTTGTATGCATTTACCGATGAATGCTTCAAGTTTATCTTTCTTTATGGCAGCACAGTACTCCATTGTGTATAAATACATTTTCCTTAGCCATTCATCTACCAATGGACAAGATCTAGCTATTATAAACTGTGCTGCTATAAACACAAGCATGCATGTATTCCTGTAATACACTGATTTTAACTCTTTGTCACTAGCTTTTAGAAAGATTATGGCAAGTGTTTCAACATTGAAGCCAAAAATAATATTCCTGCCTCTCTCCTACCCTCTCCTCTCCTCCTCCTCCTCCTCCTCCTCCTCCCTCCCTCCCTCCCTCCCTCACCCGTGATACTGCAGTTCATTAACTCAATTCTCTCTATGATCCTGGTCACAGACCAAACTGGATGAGAACAAATAAAATTTCCTTGTATGACCAACAGTGATCCTAGTCATTGAATTTGATTCAGTTCTCAACTTGATTTGCAATCAGAATCATGGAGAGAATCAAGTTCATGAACCAGGGTACTAGTGTATTAATTGAGTACCTGTCCTATACTAACTAGATACTGTGCTGAGTGCTAGGGATGTAACACTGAAAAAGTTGGCTCAGTTCTAACCTTCCTGGAACTTATATTTCTAAGTTATTTTTGAAATGGCAGAAGTCCAATTTTAGAAGGTGGCTGGTCCCAGGGTGAGGTCTTCCTTATTACAAGGTTCAGGGAACCAGACATTTCCAACTCCTATGAGTGATATCCAGTTTTGTGATCTCCATCTGTGCCTGTGGTCGGATCCATGCCATCCAACCTAGAGAAGATCTATGTACACTTTGAGTAACATTATTCATGTGCATATATTAATTCTTTTCATTATGTGAGTTACAAACCTTTGATCTTTAATAATACTGTTAAAGATTTTGTCTCTTTTCAAAGGAGTTTCAGGCTATTACAGAAAAATGGAAGAGATGTTTATCTATAAAGTGGAAAAATAATACTATTTAGTAGATGAGTATATTGTAAAATTTAGATGATATAATAGTATATGTAAATTTCTTAGCACAGAAAAGCTATCTACTACCTGTAAGACCATTTTTGTTGTATTTTTTGAAGCAAAAAACATTCTCTTTCTTTAATTCTACATAGGGCATGTAGCAGAGAATGAATCTGGATTTTTTTTAACTATGAGACTCTGTTATTTTTGTTTAATAATTTAATGTATAAAGATAATGATCTCTTTGTTGTTAAAGATATAGTATTTAAGCAATAGAGAAAAGTGAACACAAGAATTGTTTTTATAGTAACCTCAACTGATTATCATTAAGTGAATAATATTTTCCGTCTTCCTAAGTAGACGTATCGATGACAATGTTTTCAGCTCCAAAGACAGAGTTTGAGTCGAGTTGCTTTAACACATGGAAGGAAGTGTGTTGATCACAGGGTTGGGCTGATCCCAGCTTCATTCTCTGTGCTTCCCCTCTGTGTCTGGGCCCCAGACTCTCAAGCTGGCTTATCTGGAGGTGGCAAAAGGTCTGCAGCAGCCACAGGTCTTGCCCCATTAAACGACTGAATCCAGAAGGAGGGATGGGGCTTCCCAAAGTGGGCTTCTTATAGTCAATGCTGGAAAGTCTCCTTCCCTGGAGCTTCCCTCAAGGACCATGGCTTGGGCTGGCTCACAAGCCCACTCCAGAGGCTTAGACAGGAAGAACCCACCCTGCAATCCGGACAAAGACAAATGGAATCATGCTCAGCCTCAAAGCCACCAGAAGCGGGGACTGGGTTCAGAGTCTCCAGAGGCCCTCAAGTTGCCTGGCAGAGAGATGGATCCCCCAGTGAACATCAGGGCACTATTGGATAGAGGCAGGAGGGTGCTAAGAAGAGATTGAAAGAAAAATAGACATGGTGGAAATATTTAACCAAAAGATGAGCATATTTATACCCACTAGTTTTAAATGAGACAGTGGATTGAATATCCCTTAAATTTAATAGTAGAAAAGTAAAACTAAAGTCAAGGGAGTTGCTGCCCTTTAGTTCAATGGTCCTTACCACAAGAGATAATATTCCCTTCAAATTCTCTCCTGGGGAATTAAGGTTAAGAAAAGAAATGAAAAATGTGAAGAGGTTGGAGTCGTTATTTTTCAGTAACATGTATGAGTTTTAGACAGTGTTAAATGACTCCTGGTTATGAAGAATGAGTAAACCCTTAGACTTGTACTTCCTTTCATATTCCCACCCCTCGCCTCCTAATTTTGGCTCTACTACAATTTTTATAATATCATAGTTTAAAATGGTCACATTCTGTTGTGGAAACTCTTTCATAATTGTTTAATGTCAGCATTGCCAAATTCAAATGAATTATGTGCTCGTGATTACCCCCTTCTTTCCCAACCACTTTATCTTTATCTTTTTTTTTTCTACCTCTAAACTCAGTTTCATTACTGATTTTTTATTTTTTCAAGAAGGACTCATGGGTGTGTATTCCCCAAGTCCTTTCATGGGTAGAATATTTATCTGTGACTTTTAGTTTTGAAACAGGGTCTTGCTACATAGCCCCGGCTAGCGTTGAACTCAAGGTAATTTCCTACCTCAGCCTCCAGAGTGCTGGGATTACAGGAGTTCACCACCACACCTGGCTTGTGACTTTTAACTGAACCAGATCTGAGATGCATGAAATAGTTTTGAGTAATGCTTTCCCTTAGAAATTCTAGATAGTGCTTCCTTGTATCCTGTACTCAGTATTGATTATCAGATTTGGTGGCCAACTCAAATTGCTTCCTTCACTTTTTATGTTGTATGCCAGAGAATGCTCTTCACACAAAGTTCTTGAAGTCCAATAAGGTGATGAGGGTCTGTCTCTGTGTTTATCATTTAATATTTATTTGGGGGGATCATAGTGCACCCTTTCAGATTGAAGATTCATTTCTCAGACTCAGGAACTGAAAGTAAAAGCGCTTGACTGCAATTCTGGGAACTGCGACGTGGGAAACATGGGTCCAAACAGCTCTGAATCTGTGTTTCAGAGAAGGCATGGAGGGCAGACATTTACATGGGAGAGCAGAGCTGATCGACAGAGCAGTAAGCATCCTTCGTAGGAAGCTTCTATTGAAATGTTGAGAAATATAACAGACGATCAAGAAAACAACACATAGCAGAATAGAAATGTCCATAAAACGAGAGTCTAATATCCTCATGTTGTGCACCACAGCATAATTACCTGAACATCCCTTGTGCCAGCAGTCAGGGGTGAGATGACCAAGGCTTATGTTCTAGGCTGCAACTTTTTTGTTTTTTTTTAAATTGAACCCAGAACCTTTGCACTGGGCTACATCACCAGCCCTTCCTTCTTTCCTTCCTTCCATTATTTATATTTTATTTTGAGACAGAATCTAGCTAAGTCACTAAATTGCTCAGGCTGGGCTCAAATTTACAATCCTCCTGCTTGAGCTTCCCAGGGCGCTGGGATTACAGGCTCTAAGGCTCCAGGCAGCATCTTGAGATGTACATAAGTCCTCTTCCCTTAATGGTCTCGGATTCCACTTTGAAAAACTCTTTAAATGCTGCTTCCATAAAGTTCTTTTTATCTCCATGCTGTATATCTAGTCTGTCCCATTTGTAGATTCCTTACTTTGCTAACATCAACTAACCCGAAGCTCTTTCTGTTTTTTACATGCATTCACTGGTTTATCTCATAGCAATTTTGCCATGTCTGCAGTTCGATTTGGGGCTGGGGACGGTGGGTGTTTTGTTTGTTTTGTTTTGTTTTGTTTTGTTTTGTTTTGTTTTGTTTTGTGCTTTTAATTATTTATCATCTACAAGGGAGTTATTTTACTCTTTAATGGGTTTCTACTGTATGGAAATATTCTTTTTCTAGATCACTCTCTTGTTTCAACATTTCTTCTTTGTTCTTTCTTTAGTACATTAATTTTGTATTCTTATTAACCTGTTTTATAACCGAAAGCTCAAGGGAAACGATATGCACTGCTACTTTGCTTCTTTCAAAATTTGGAGTTTTTGATGAAATTCTCAAAATTTTAGTAATTCAAGCTTCCAGGGGTGAGAAAGAGTTAAACACTATATTATTCTTCTAGAAATCTTTCTCTTTCACCCTTTTCAGTGAATGACTTGAGGTTGTACCATTTATTCACCTGCTTGCTCCCACTGGCTTTCCTTTTTTATTTTTCCTCCCCCTTTTTTTTTATGGGTATTTCTATTCTGCTAGGCGTTCTTTTCTTGATCGTCTGTTATATTTCTCAACATTTCAATAGAAGCTTCCTATGAAGGATGCTTACTGCTCTGTCAACAGCTCTGCTCTCCCACATAAATGTCTGCCCTCCGTGCCTTCTCTGAAACATGGATTCAGAGCTGTTTGGACCCATGTTTCCCACATCGCAGTTCCCAGAATTGCAACGTGGTAGTTTTCAATTTTCTTATTTAGATGTCGATGGAGGAGAGTCTGTATTTGCCTCCATTCTCCCATCTTTCTTCACAAGTCTACATTGTTTATATTTATTTTCGTTTATTACAAAGTCAGGAAAAATTGATCTCCATTTTTCAAAAAATTAATGAGTTTATATACGTGAAGTTCATTAAAACTCTGATGCACATTGCAGACATTATTTTTCAAAAATGAAATCAGGATCTTAAGTCCAGACTAGATCTGGATCTTTGGCTTAAACCCCATATTTAACTCCAAAATCTTCCAGCAGCATTCCTGGGGGAACTTCTGCCATTCTCTCTGATAGGGAACTCACTTCTTGGAAAAACCCATCATTTGCAGATGGACGGCTCTCAGAGTCTGTGATTATCTCCCTATATTTAGGCAAAATGTGCTTTTTTAAACGCAGGTCTATACTTTCTAGCTCTGCTGGGCTTAGGTGGCGTAATGAGAAGCCTTCGACGTGGCCACAATGTAGAATCTTTGGCATCCTGCGAAGAAAAGGTAAAATACTAGCAGAGTCAGTGTTTTTACATAGGAAAAACACAGATTATAATAATTTACGTGAGCTACTATTTGTGCCCACATACGTAGAGCAGAAAAACATGATTTTAATTGTAAAAATGCCAGTTTAATTTCATAGCAAGTTTTTATCTGAATTTAATTGAATCCAACACAAGTCTTGTTCAAAGCTCATAGATAATTGCTTCTACAAACGTTGGTAACCTCTAAACAGAATGAAATGGAGTGTTGCTGATAGCTGGCCATTATCGCCTCTCTCTGCCTCTCAGCCTGCTGAGTAAGCACTTGTTAAATGAGAAGCATGTTTTCCAGGGCTCAGAACATTTCTCAGGAGGAAAGGCCCCACGGACCACTTCTCATCTGCGCATGCCTGCTTGGTGGCGCCTTATTTGCACAAGTAACAGTACTTGTAGGAGAATGTTTTTAAAATACTTAAAAAAATCTTTTCAAGTCTGGTCTGTGACAGAAGTTTATTTCAGTTCAACAGACATTTTTACACGTTGCACCAGCTCGTTTGCTTTGAAAAAGCTTCATGGCTTCCGATGGTCTTTTGGTCTCCTTTGTAAATCAATATTGCATCACTTCTTGGCCTTTTGGCTAAGATCAAGTGTAGTAAATCAATGTTCTGGCATCAGAAGTTCTTGTAGAAATCGTATGAGGACTACTGTCCACTTAGAAATTAGGTAATAGGAGATAGATGGAAGCCTAAGAGACACATGGAGGTCTGAAGTGGAGAAGTTAGATATCTGTGACTTCCTCCCACCCCACCATCACTTTGGTTGAAGGTCAGCATGCTTCACTCATTTTTCCCTCTGCCTCTAGGAGAGATGGCATCACCTCTGGGCCTGTCAAAGCCATGGAGACCCTTCTGTGGAGTCTCAGTTTAGAACAGTGCACATAAACTTTAAGTCAACTTCACCCAAGTCCTCACTTTAAAGAGCATTTCTTAGAATCTTACTTTTTTCCTCACCTCGAGAGCTGTGCCCCAATTTTCTTCAGTTACAAAAATGATGGGCTCAAACTTGTTCTCCATACTCCTTTTTCCTCCCACTCTAGGCAGGAGTAGATTTATTCTGATGGACTTTGGCACCCTCTTCCATAATCTTGAACAGGAGAACTTCCAGACGACAATCCTCTTCGCCAGCCCTGGTCATTTCCCTTAAACTCCAAAGGCAAGGAAATAGCAGGACACACTGCACTGGGGATCAGCAGTGGCCTTCTGGGTCAGATTCTATTATCTCTATTTCCCATACTGGGAAATGAAGAGTAAATGACTGGCCCAGGCTTCGCTGTGCAGAAAGCAGAATGATTCAAATTTATAGCTAGTCTAGAGCTTAAAGCCATAAACCCAACACAATCCTGCTGCCCATGGTGCTTTGTGCCAAAAGCACATGGGTATATTAATCACTTTCTCATAAAACACATTACCAGCAGGTTTTGCTATGCTTCCTTGGTAACTCACTGAAGTAGTCACCTCCATACAGAACTTGTGAGCCCCTCACACAGTTGTAGATGATAAAAATGGCAGGGGAAGGTATTTGTAGGTGGTACATGAGGCTGGCACTATGCATAGACGTGACCCTCAGTCTTATGTAGGAGTGCAGAGGCCTAATGGGATTTCCATTTTGGGAAATGCGGTAGATTGCATTACACGAAACCCTCCTGCTTGGAGACACCTGGAAAAGCAGTAGAAAATAGAGCTAGCATCGCTCTAACTGTCCAACCAACCTCAAAAGAAGGAAGAGGAAATCCCAGGGGCCAAAAATGAAATGGAAACTCAAAACCACAGTATAATCTGCAAACCGAAGCTTGGGCTGCCTGGGGGTATTAAATGATCTCACAAACCAAGGACTTTGCAATTTAATGGTTCCTCTGGGATGGAAAGAAATCCTGGTATCTCACATAAAGTTGTTATCCTTAGTGAAAAGAGGGTAAAAGAGAAGGTCTCTACTCCCTCACCACCATCCCCATGCCAAGGAAATGACAAGGAAGCTTCCGTTCCTTGGAGTGTGTTCTGAGAGGGAAAAATGTGTTGAAACCCCAGGGTTGCCCTTACTAATAATTGGTTTGAAGCTCCACGCTCTACGTGGTGTTGGGGATCACTGGCTATTCAGTCAGTAGGGAAGCAGTTCTTCGATGCTCCCCAAGTTCCTGACAAAGAAAGCACTAGAGAGACCCTCAGGCCTGGAGACCCAGGATTCCTATGGCTTACTCTGCATGAAAGATGAATTTGAGAC
>RJWT010044541.1:0-11769 GCA_004365215.1 Cuniculus paca
AGCACTGCAAAAGAAAGAACTCTTAGAAGATAAATGCTGTGCTGTAGAAGTTTCTCATTTGTGTGTGTGTGTGTGTGTGTGTGTGTGTGTGTGTGTGTGTAAATATTATAAAACTCTAACCAGGCATGGTGGTGCACTCCTGTAATCCCAGCACCCAGAGGCTGAGGCAGGAGGATCATTGCGAGTTTGAGGCCAGCCTGAGCTACAAAGTGAGCTCAAGGCCAGCCTGAACAGTATAGTGAGACCCTGCCTCAAAAAGACAAGGGCTGGGGATTTAGCTCAGTGGCATAAGCACCTGCCTGGCAAGCACAAGGTTGTGAGTTTGATACCCTGGTTTGGTACCCTGGTACCAAAAAAATAAATAAATAAATAAAAATCTGAAAAGGAAAATGTCTAATAGATCTTATTTTTTTTCTTGAAGTTTAGTTTTTAGGTAGATAGGTAAATGTACTTTGGGAAACCTAGACTAGCTGTAACAGAAAATAGCAAATAATCTTGCACAGCCAATAATGTGATTTAGACTGCACTTTCATCAGACTTTCAAGATAATAATGGAAGGGAAATAATTTACTATATTTAGTATATTACTTTTTAAAAAAAGAATGGTTATATCAGTAAAACCAGATAAACTCTTAAAGATTTATATGAGGGATTATTAAAAGTGTAGTAGTCCAAACAGAAGACAGAGTTTTTTAATATTAAAAAAATTTAGCTGGGCATAGTGGGGCATGCCTAAAATCCTAGCACTTGGGAAGCTGAGGCAGGAGGAACACCAAGAGTTCAAGGGCAGCCTCCACTGTATAGTGAGACCCTGTCTCCAAAATACGCCCCCCCAATTTAGCAATCATTTCTGATTTTAAAAATAGGAATAGGGCTAGGTGTGTAGTAGAACTTAGCATTCATGAGGCCCAGGTTCAATCTCTAGCACCAAGGGAGGAGGGGTGGAGAAAATAGAAAGATACTTTACTGCATAAATGCGAGTATCAGAGTAAAAGCTCACATTAAAAACCTTCTCATTGAAGATAAAAACCAGACAAGCATACCCATGATGGCCACATACGTCTAACATTTTGGTGGTACAATAAGGCAATTTTTTTTTTTTTTGAGACAGGGTCTCGCTATGCAGTTCAAGCTGGCGTTCAACTCACTTTGTAGCCCAGGCTGGTCTTGAACTCACAACAGTCCTCCTGCCTCAGCCTCCCGAGTGCTGGGATTACAGGCGTGTGCCACCAGGCCTGGCTCAGTAAGGCAGTTTTTAAAAAAATGAAGATAAGTATTGGAAAAGAAGAGGTAGAGTTTCTGTTACGTGACAGGATAAGAGTGTATGTCTGGTACACCCAAGAAAGTTAACTGGAAAAAAAATCAGCGATTAAAGTCAATATAATGGTCAATTACAAAATAACGATTTTAAAAAAAACAAAAGCCAAAGTTAGTTGAGGATCACAAGTTTGAGTCTAGCTTGGGCAACTTAGCAACTTAGGGAGACTTTTTTTCAAAATTTAAGAAAGAACTAAGGATGTAGCTCTGTGCAAAGGCCCTGAGTTTAATCCCCCAGTGCCACCAAAAACAACAAAGTTTTCTACGTATAAACAGTAACCTATTAAAAATATAATGGAGGGGAATGGGGTATAGCTTAGTGATGGCATGCACAAGGCCCTGCATTTAGTCCTCAGTACAAAAAACAGGAAGGTAGGAGAGAGCAAAGAATGGGAGAAATTATAAAATCCTTATGTATAAATATACTAAGAAATACTTAGGACTGTATGTGTAAAATTCTACTGAGAGACACAGAAAAGGATTAACTGAAGGAAAAAATTATTCTGCTTTTAGATGAGAGTATTTCCCTTTAAATCAGCTTTGTTAATTATCATCCTGGTGGAAATAGCAGAGTGTTTCTCATTGTTTGTTTTTTTTTAAAGAAAACCTTTCTTTCTTTCTTTCTTTCTGTCTTTCTTTCTTTCTTTATTTATTTATTTATTTTTTTGCGGCACCAGGGATTGAACTCACGACCTTGCGCTTGCCGGGCAGGCGCTTAGACCACTGAGCTAGATCCCCAGGCCTGTTTCTTTTTTTCTTTTTAAATATGGCACAGTGATACCAGAATTCATTTGGAATCATATATAAGAATAATTGAAGAAAAATAAAGTTTGTTTTTAAAAATGAAGATAAGTAGTAGTACCTAATTTTAGTCAAATATTAAAACCTGTTAAAAATGAATAGATAAAAGTTGGATTCCAGAGAAAAAAATGTATATCCCATTATAACTGAATAGAGTTCAGATATAGACCCAAGTGTGTGGAAATTGAGTTTCTGGTAAAATGGGGTTTTAAATCAGTAAGATAAAGAGAAATGACAGGGCTGAGGATATAGCTCAGTGGCACAGCACCTGCCTGTCAGACAGGAGGTCATGAGTTTGATCTCTGGTACCAAAAAAAAAAAAAAAGAGAGAGAAATGACAAAATAAATGAAAAAAGAAAAGGAAGAAGAGAAGGAGAAGGATTCACAATAAAGCATACTTGAAATTTATAAATTTTTCAGCAGTATAAAGGGCTTCCTAAATAAGACCTAATACTAAATCTGATTTGCTTTAAAGTATAGGGAAATTATAGGCATATAGAAAAAAGCAAATTAATAGAAAAATGGACAAAGAATATAAATTTGCTTTAAAAGTGAATGGCATGTATTTATATATATAAAAAATAGTTAAGATTGTTATACTACTGATTTCTTTGAGTTCACTAAAGAGAAAGATTTGTGCTGGTATTGTTCAGACAATTGAATGCAGATATCTTGTGCTCTGGGTGAATAATTTGGGGATGACAATGCACAGTGTATGTACCACTGTTGCCCCCTGAATGACGTGTTTTGAAGTTTTGTCATAGTTTTTTTTTTTTCTCCTTCTCTTCTTTTTTAATACTTGAAATAAAATGCAATAAAATGAATGGCAGAGGACTGGGATATAGCTCAGTGGTAGAGTACTTGTCTAACATGTGTGAGGCCCTGGTTTGATCACCAGCAACGAAGGTGGGGAGTGGCTAAAATCATAAAAAGATGCTCAGTGATACTCCCAAATAAAATATACAAGTCAAAATGAAATATATTTGTTTGTTTGTTTGGTACAGAAGATCAAACTCACAACCTCATGCCTGATAGGCAGGCACTGTGCCACTGAGCTATATCCCCGGTCCTAAAAATGAGATATTTTTAGCTATCATTTTTTAACTACTAAAACTTTGGTAACCTATTATTGGCAAAAGTATAAGAAATAAGCACTCATGCACTGTTGATAGGAACATAAATTGGTGTAGTCTTTTTGGAAGGCAGTTTAGTTCTATCAGAATTTAAATACTGTACTGTATATGATTCTTTGATCCAGTTTTTCAGCTAAGCATTTAACACCCCCACACACACCCCCACATGTGCACACGCCTTTACAATGCTGGGGTTGAACCCAGGGCTTGCTAGGCAAGTCTTCTACCAGCAAGCTATATCCTTAGTCCTTTAGGACTCCCTAAGTGGCATAGGCTAGACTTGAGATTCTCCTGCCTCAGTCTCCTAAGTAGCTGGAATTGCAGGCATGCCCCACTATGCCCAACATTTATTCTTTAAATGCATCTATTATTTTTGTGGAGTTTTTGTTTTTTGCTTTTTTTTTTTTTTTCCAAAACAGTGCTGGGGATTGAACCCAGAGCCTCGCACATGCTAGGCAAGCACTCTACCACACAGCTATATCCCCAGCTCTATTTTTTTCCCATTCCCCTAACCTCCCTTCAAACCCTGTTCCCCTCCTTATTTACAAAAGCTTTGTTTCCATTTTTTCCTTCTTTTCTCATGTTTTTCCTTTTCCTTTCCTTCCTTTCCCTTTTCCCCCTCCCTAGTTCCCCTTCTCATTTGAACATTTTCTTCCTATTTCACAATACCTGTTGTACATTTTGGTCATTATTTTCACTTTTGGTTTCTCATATCGGAGAAACAATGTGATATTTATACATGTGTGTCCAGTTTATTTCCTTTAAGCATATGGTCTCGAGGTGCATCCATTTACCTAGAAGTGTCGCAGGTTTATCCTTCATTATGACTGATTACTCTATTGTGTAAATAACCCACATCTTTATCCATTCATTAGTTGATAGGCATTTGGGCTGTTTCCAAGATTTAGCTATTACAAATTGTGTCACTGTAAACATAGGTATGCATGTATCACTGTGGTGTGATGCTTTTCTTTCAGGAAAATACCAAGAAGGGGAACAGCTTGGTTGAATGGAACCTCTAGTTTTAGTTTTTTGAGGTCCCTTCACACTGATTTCCACCAGTCTATATCTCCAGCTGTAAATATGCGTTTTTTTAAAAGTTCAACAAGCCAGGAATGATGGTACTCACTTGTAATCCTAGCACTCTGAAAGGCTGAGGCAGGGTGATGGCCAATTCAGGCCTAGCCTGGGTAACTTAGCAAGACCCCATCTCAGAATAAAAAATTAAAAAAGAATTGAGGATATAGTTCAGTGCAAAGGCCATAAATTCAATCCCCAGTACAACCACCACAAAAAAAAAAGTTCAATAAAATGTGTACAAAAGTACAAGAATGTTTATTATATTTTGTAATAGCAAAACCAAAAGCAACTAAAATGTCTATCAGCAGGGCATTAGAATTTATAGAATCATAAGATAATATTCTGTGCAGCTATTAAAAAGTGATGTAGCTTAGTAACAGAGCATGTCTTAGTTACTTTTCTCGTTGCTGAAACAAAATACCTGATGCCCAAAGTGAAGGAAGGAGGGGTTTATTTCTTACAGTTCTGGGGGTTTCAGTCCATACTCAGCTGGCTCCAAGGCAGAGTGGCATGGCTGAGGGGCAGCCATTCATGTCGGCTGCAAGCGGCAAGAGCGAACCGCACAAAAGGGAAACAAACACGCCCCCATTCCGACCTTGCATTGTATGTCGGCTCCACCCCTGGGCGGGTGCAGAACTCACACTGCCAATCTCAGCACTAGACAACGAGTCAATCACAAATGGTAGATTCAGCCGCTTCCATGACTACATGAGGCTTGGGGGGGCCATCTGTATACAAACCATAACAGAGCACCTGCTTAGTGTGCTCAGTGTCCTGTGTTCGGTTCTCAGCACCACCAAAAATAAAGAAAGGGTTGTAGGTTAGATTTGTTTGACAGTATGGATTGATTGATTGATTGATATTTTACACTATGTAAAATAAAGTGTGCATCAGAATGTATAGTATGATTTAACAAAAAAATCGAAAGAAATAATAAGTAAATTTTTATGTGCAAAAGCATATTTCCTGAAAGGAAGCTTGAGAAAGTGATAATAGTGATGGAATAAAATATATTTTTGTAGTCGGGCGTGGTGGCTCAGTCCTATAATCCCAGCACTCAGGAGGCTGAGACAGGAGGAGCCTTGCGAGTTTGAGACCAGCCTGAGCTACAAAGTGAGCTCAAGGCCAGCCTGAATGGCATAGCGAGACCCTGTCTCCAAAAGACAAGGGCTGGGGATTTAGCTCAATGGCCTAAGCGCCTGCCTGGCAAGCATGAGGTAGTGAGTTCAATCCCCGGTGCCGGAAAAAACAAAACAAAGCTTTAATAGTGTTCTTTTCATATTCTCATGTCTGTGCATAATATTCTTTAAAAGGTTAATAGGGTGGGTGAGATTGCAGGTGAGACTTTTAATTTTATCTTTATCTGCTTTTAGAATTAACGCAGTAAATACTCCTATTTTCAAAATTAAAGCAGTAAATATTCCTTTTCTGAAATGTCTTTTAGAAATATAGTCATAGAAAAAAAATACAGTCATACAAAAACAGAGGAAAATGTTTACAGATTAGTCTTTCCTTACAATCCTCTTTTGATTTTGTTCTTCCTAAAATTCTAGGCACTGCAAAAGGAAGAAATTTGAAAATAAGCCCCAATAGGTATAATAATTAAGTAGAATAAACTTGCCAAGTTTTATCCTAGGCCAGTGGTGGCAAACCTATGGTATCATGCACAGTGAGCTATTTGTTATCATTGAAAACTCTAAAAGGTTCATCATCATTGCCCTAGGCTATTTTGAAGTCATTTTATCGTACAATTTTTTCTTTATAATTTTGAATCAAAAGGTACTAAAAGACAGAGTAGTGTTTTGAAATTTGCAGTGTGATAACAATACATAACTGATTCAATAAGATAAAAAAAAATTAGTTCATGTTGAAACTGAATGTTCATTTATTGCAGGATTATACACATGAATTCCATAAAACCAAAGCAAACTTTGTGGCAATACGAGAAAGGGAGAATCTCATGGGATCAGTACGAAAAGATATTGAGTAAGTTACATTTTATATTATTTTATTGAATTTTTTTTCAGATTTAAAATACATCTGTAATCTCAAAAATACATCTGTAATTTGCAACATATATCTGTAATGTTGCAAATTGAATAGCAAAACCAGGGTTTCTAATTCCCATTTCACTGTTCTTTGAACATTTTTGCTCTAATATAGTCCTAATCTACTTTTTCAATCCCATCTCCTGTTTCTTCTAGTTTTACTATTGTCTCCTGACTTTTCTATCTTAATGTAAAATCCAGCTTAGATGATAGTTTCATAAGTTTTTCTCCAATCTCTTACTACTCTGAGCATTACAATATTAACAATAGGTGAAACTCTACATTTCTCTTTCTGATTACCACCCATATTCTGCTCCTTTCCCTTCCTCCACAATTATATATTCTGGTAGCTATTTATGCAGCCTTTATTTCTCTAAAATTCTGAAATATGTAATTTTCCTTAGAGATAATACAGACATTACATCAAATTATTTAAAGACTGCCAACATTTTTATACTGTTTCAGTTCCTAAGTTTAAAGATTTGTCTTCTGTCCCTTCACATCTACAATGATATATTTTAACATTTCCTACATATTTTCGAAAATTTTTTCACAACTGAACTTGCCTGACAAAATTGAGTCACATAGACATCTATTCGAAGCTGAAGACCTTCTTATTTTGAATTATCTGGGTGATACCTATCATTGTTCCATTTATGACAAGTTTATGAGACTTAGATCTCATATTATGTGAGTTATGCATATTCTGAGAAACATTTTCCTAGAGATCTTTTATTTTGTACTATCATACAAGTTTTAACAGTAAGACAGGTGTAATACTGTTTGTCCTAATGGTATATGTACATCTTTTTAATTTTTGTACAGTTGAATTCTAAATACATTTTGAAGAATGGAGTGAGAAAAAAAAGAATCCAACCCACTGTAATAACTTACTTTTTTGAAAAATTTAAAAAGTTTATTCATTAAACTGTTTCCTGAGTAAGACATTCTATCAGATACAACAGGAGGCAAAAGTGAAAAGACCAATTTGGCCTCGTAGGACTTTCTATAATTTAGGTGCCAGAGGAGAGGAGGACGTATACTGAGATTGGTATAATACAAGGGAGATTATGATTAGTGAGGTGAGATATAATGATACCAGAGAGAATTTTAGTTTTTTGCAGCTTACATATTACTTTTTCATGAATTATCTCTTTTTGGCTTTATAATATTTTGATAAAGAAATTATTAGTGTCATTTTATAAAACTTGATATTGAGAAACTTGACTAAGGTTAGCTGGCTACTAAATGACAGTGTATAGATTTAATTTTGAGTCATCAGTCTTAGAAGTCTGTGGTTGGTCATTCTACTTCTTTTGGTGTTCTTTTGTGTGCTGCATCGTAGCACTACCACTCAGCCAATAGTTCAGTTTTAGCAACAGACTATCTTTTTTTCTTCAGTATTTGTGCAGTTTCCTAAGTTTTTCAAAGTCCATTCTTAATACTTCGTGCTAACAGAAAACAGAAAAAACAAGTTGGCAGTAATGTAAAAGACTCCTTAAAATAAAATGTAATTTGCTGGAGACTAAGATAGAAGTCCTTAAGTGTTCTCAAACTGGCACTTCATTGAACACTTATGCCTTAGGCTTCAGTTGTTGAATGGCAGGTACTATTATGAAGGAAAACACTGTTTCAATAGCTTCCCCATTCTGTGTGTGATATACTCATCAGCCTCAGATTTTACTTAGAAAAATTAATATACAGAAAATAATAGACAAAGTAAGATTTTTGTTGTTGTTTAAGAATATTAGGTTATTTTGATGAAAAAAGTCTTTTATGAAATAGAACCATGCTTGGTGGCACATGTCCGCAATCCCAGCTATTCAGGAGGCTGAGGCGGAAGGACTGCAAGTTCAGGACCTGCCTGCAACAGAGTACCTGTCTCAAGAAAAAAAAATTAGAGAAACATTCATATTTGCCTGTTTATGATAGCAGTTTTAGAGCAAAATGAAAAGCATTTTAACTTTATTCATTCAAAACTAGGGAGAGTCAGTGTCTACTTTTGATATCTAGCATTAGTCACTTAATCTAATTTTGAATTATGTTCCAAAAATATTCTTAAATTTTCTTTATGTTGTTCTAGGTCATATAAAAGTGGGTCTGGAGTAAACAACAGGAGAACCGAACTATTTTTGAAAGAACATGATCACCTTCGAAAGTAGGTATTTTCAAGTGTATGAGTACTATGTAGTTTCTGTGCTTGTTAACTCATTTATTTATATAATAAATATTTCATAGCTTATTATACTAAGTGCTTTATCTGTGATAATTCATTCAGTTCTCCCAGTGACTCTATTCAATAGAAATGGAATTGAATGTTCCACCCATAATTAGGAAAGATACTATGCTGTTGAATGTTTTACTTCACTTATTTTTTTACCTGTGACACGTTTTTTTTTTGCATCAATGTATTCTCTTTGATAAATCTATTTACTCTGATGCTTTTGTCCATACTACAGTTTATTAGTAAAGTCAGCTTTATAAAGGGTAATTAAGCCATAAATCAAATCCCTCCCCCAAAAGGTTTTATTTTCCAAGATTTTAGAAGAAAAGTGCCTAAAAACTTACATGAACTATATATGCATTTTAACATGTCACTATATTCTATTCCTGTGTCACCTGTTTTTCTCTGAAATATAGTGGAGTTTTTTGCTTTTTATATTTTGTTGTAGAACTTAAAGATGAAAAAATTACTACTTTCTGAACTCAGCCTGTAAGCTGCTTGTATAAATTACAGTTTTAGAAATTAAATTGACTTGGTATTGAATGTCATAAATTAGTCATGTTTTTTGAGCTTCAGGTACTGGTTCAATTCACGTGTCCTTAAAGATCACCACTTTAAATACAAGCTGTTAAAATCAGAACCCAGAAAGCCAGATGTGATGATGTATGTCTCTAGTCCCAGCTACTCAGTTGACTGAATTCAGAGGATCAGGTAGTCCAGCAGTTTGAGACCTGACCAGGCAATATAATGAGATCCTGTCTCAAAAAACAAAGCCTAAAACCAAAAACAGAAAACAAAACAAAACAAAAAAAATCAGGGTCTGTATATGCATGCTGGGGATAGAACCCAGGACTTTAGTACTAGTCAAGACTACCGCTAAGCCACACTACCAACTGATCAAGGTATTTTTTAAGCACCCGCATACTTGTAATATTGGAACTAGTTGTTCTTTCTTAATTTGTTGAGTAGTTATTGACTGGCACAAGGGGGCAGTCTCTCCTTGAGTATGCTTAGTTCACAGTCATTCATAGTTTTGGTAGTTGTTTTTGTATTTGAAAATCACCACCATAAAGAGAATTTTGCATTACATCCAAAACCATATTAATATGTTTGGGGAGACAGAGTAAGGAGTATCATATTCAAGTAGTACCAAAGTAAGATTAGATTACATTAGTGTTTCTCTATTACCTGAGAAAGAACCTAAATAGAAACAGTTTATTCATTTTATTTTTTTATTAATTTTATTTTAAAGAAGAATAAAAGCAAACAAAAAAAGTAACAGAATAAAACCAATCAAAACAAAATAATGAGAATGATACAGGACTTCAAAACAAGATAATAGGAAATCAACGACTGCCATAATGCCTCATGTTATCTTAAAAATAGCTGCTCATACCATAAGACATAATAAAATCAAACAAAACAGAACAGAATAAAACCAATCAAAACAAAATGATGAAAGTGATACAGGACTTCAAAACTTATTTTTATTTTTATTAGTACATGTTTGCAGTATATAATGGCTACATTCATTTGCTATAATCTTGTTGGTTGATTCTTGATACAGTATTATTGTGCAGTTGGCACTCTGTTCAGAAAATCCTCACCTATGCTTTATGACTTGCAGAGTTTTACCTATTTTATCTTCCAGCAGATTGTTTAGTATTTAGATCTTTGATCCATTTAGATTTTGTTTTAGTACACGATGGTTTAGATTCAGTCTTCTGCGTGTGTTGAGCTAGTTTTCCCAGCACTGTTTATTAAACAGGCTGTTTTGTCCTCCAGCGTATGTTTTTAGCCCCCTTGTCAAAGATAAGATGACTGAATGTGCCTAGTGTTGCTTCTGCATCCGCTGTTCTGTTTCATTGATTCAGATGTTTGTTTTTGTGCCAGTACCATGCTATTTTAATCACTGTAGCTTTGTAGTATAATCTGAATAGTGGGATAATGATGCCTCCTGCTTTGCTCTTGTTGCTCAGAATTGCTGGGTCTCTTCTGATTCCATAAGAATTTTAGGATTGTTTCCTCTAGATTTATGAGGAATGCTGCTGGTATTTTGATTGGGATAGCATTAAATCTGTATATAACAGTTTTGGTAATATGGCCATATTGACAATACTGGTTCTGCCTGTGCAGGAACAGGCAATATCTCCATTTTCTCCTGTCCTCTTTCACCTCCTTTTTAAAAATACTGTAGTTTCCACAGCACCTGCCTGGCAGGTGTGAGGTTGTGAGTTCAATTCCCAGTTAAAAAAAAAAAAAAGGAAAACAGTAGTTTGTTTTGTTTTGTTTTGTTTTGTTTTGTTTTGTTTTGTTTTTGGTACTGGGGATCGAACTCACGACCTCACATTTGCCAGACAGGCACTCACACCCCTGAGCTAAATCCCCAGCCCCATTAATTTATAAGTATTTAATTTTTCTTTACACTACTGTGAATAGTGTTGTTTTCCTAATTTCTTTCTCAGTGGGTTTGTTATTGGTGTACAGGAATGCTATTGATTTTTGTGTGTTGATTTTGTATCCTGCTATATTGCTGAATTTGGTTATTCTAGAAGTCTTTTGGTGGAATATTTTGGGTCTTCTAGGTAGAGGATCATGCCATCTGCAAGTAAGTATAGTTTAACTTTCCTGTCTTAATGTATCTTTTATTTCTCTTACCTGATTACTCTGGGTAAAGTTTTGAGTACTCTGTTGAACAGGAGTGGTTTGATGTTGAACACCCTTGTCTCATTCCTGATTTTACAGGGGAAAGCTTTCAACTTTTCCCTATTTAATAAAATGTTGGATGTAGGTCTGTCATAAATGGCTTTTAGCCAGTTCAGATAAGCTCCTTCTATACCTGTTTTCTTCAGGATTTTTATCATGAACAGATGGTGGATTTTGTCAAAAGCTTTTTCTGTGTCTTTTGAGATGATGCGTGACTTCTGTCCTTCTATTTATGTGACGTATTTATTGATTTGCATATGTTGAACCATTCTTGAGTCTCTAGGATGAAACCCACTCAGTCATGATGCATGATTGTTTTGATGATTTGTTGCGTTCTGTTTGCCAATATCTTGTTGAGGATCTTTAGATCTACTTTTATTAAAGATACTGTCCTGTAATTTTCTTTTTTAGTGGAGTCCTTGTCTAGTTTTGGAATCAAGGTAATGATAGCTTCCAGATA